>CAKNWU010080887.1:0-11333 GCA_932072015.1 Andricus quercustozae | reverse complement strand
TATATATATATATATATATAGGTTATATGTCGACTAATAAATATAATCTATATACTATATATAATATAAGTTAATAATCTTATTATATAACTAATGCTATTAACATTCATATTATTTATTGATGTTAACTTAATTATAAATATTCAATTTTTGAATTTTTAAGTTGGCCCGCGAATTCCTGGTTCGTGATTGGTGCGCATTACCCGTGACGCGGGGTGTGCGAACCAATCAGAGAAGTCGTCAGTCGGGATTGGCGCGCGGCATCTGTAGTTCGGGGCGCGCGAGCCAATCATAAAGTCAACTTGCCATACCCAAAACTTGCCTTACTTAATTTAATTATAAAACTTTTTCTCTGCGATACTGATAAGTGATCAGTTTATCAGTATCTTACGAGAAAGTCTAAATATTGAAATCGATTCTACTGAAGGGAAAGCCTGGAGCAGGAAAGTTAGATGAAGGCCTTAGAGTAATATGTCTAAGAAAAAGCAAGGCTCGTCGAAAAATTGATTATATCGAGCTCTAATTCTGTCTCGTAGACACTCTACAATAAAGATGGCTAGCTTATCGTAGCAACGCAATGAACCTGAAAAATTTGCAGAAAACGTGGTGAAGATTGCGCTATTCGTCTGCAACGCTGCCTAAATAAAAGGACCAGGGTTCAAACGCAAGACGTCTGGGAAGAGCGGAATACAAACTCAACACTCTGACCTCTATGCCAAGGATACTTGATGACTTTAATTGCAAATTTAGAAATTTTTAAATATATAAATAAAGGCCTTTTTTACTTTTTTATAAATAAAGGCCCTTGTCAAAGCCCCATTTTAAATGTGGCTAAGTAGGGCATTTTCTGCATGGTTACCATGCTTCTTGCTCAGCTAGAATACACCTCACTTCGGTGTCACTGAACCACTACTCTAACTTTTCCGAGCTAATAGGAACATGGATGAGGGGAGCACAACATCTGGTTTCTCCTGGCATTATTCATCAATAAGAATAATTCCTCATTTACCGACCTTCCCAGTAAAGAAAAATTAATTGGAGTGAAATAAAATTAATTAAATGCGTGTCAATTACGCCTTATTTCGTTGTCAAAGTCATTTCGAAACAAATGAATAAAAATTACATGCTTTGAGACATGAAGCAGTGATCTCTAGTGTAGAAGTACAGAGGGCGACCATTGAGCTGCGGGACACATTGATATATATTTACAACTTATCCTTTAAGCCCAGCGCGTTGGTTATGCGCTGACGAATTCAGGCGAATTTCAGTTTGCCTTAAAATATCGCGAATTAAAATGAATTGCCTGACACTAAGATTAATTTGGGCTGACGCATTCAAATGAATTATGCCCCCTAAACAATTACCGCTGAATTCGGCAGAATAGGATATTTCAATATTGAGTTACTTCTCACGACTCTAGACGAATTATCAACCTGTTCTAATTCGTAATTGTCGCAAAGCAAGATTTACAGGGGCTTCTAGTAAATTCTTCCTAATGCTCCCCAATTAGTTTCTTTCCACTGTTTTTCAATCGTTTTAAAATGAGATACATTCTCTATTTCCCCTCGCCGTTAAAAAGTTCTGACATGGCCTATTGAGAACACGAAGCCATTACCACACTGAAAGAAATATCGAGTTCGCTGTGCAGGTATCCTTTAGATTTAGAGAATAAAGTTTGAGTAATTTTTCATTTTTTAAATTTATGATTGTTACCACGGAAATCTTGGACTGGCGGATGAAGCATCATGTTACGATTTAGGACTCTTTGGTAACACTCTGATCCATTATTGATCCTGATAATAAGGCGATATACGCTGAAGCCCTGTAACTAAATTTACCCTTGCATGGTTTCTTAAGAAACCAACATTTATTGGTGTTGAATGGTTAGCATGAAATGACGATAAATTATTAATAAGTGGAAGTACTTTCCTTTACATGCAAATTGCATTGCGGAAGTCCTAAGTGTTAAAAACGCTAATCTAAGTGTGAGGCAGCAGCACACTATGGAAGGATTATTACAGTTCTAATTCTAATTTAAATTGCTTAACATCACATACAGTACCAGCCAGAATTGTCCGTCCGCAATTTTATTTGTTTGAATAATTGTGTTAATTTTTGGCAGTTTAAAATATATAAATAAGTTTTAACAAACACTTTTTGAATTAATAAACTTTGTCAGTTTGGGATCGTCCATATATTACGCAAGCCGTTTTTCTTTTATTTAGTTAAAGACGAGAACAAAATTGCTGTAAAGTTGAGGACACAACGATATAAACAAAATAAAAACGGCTTGCAAATATTCTTTTCATAAATTAAAAATATGCAATTACATGTGAAGTAAAGTACTGTGCAAAGTTTTATTTTTGTTTCATAAATTTTCTCAGTGGGCATTTACATAAAAAGTATCAGGTATTGTGTATTTTGTTTGGATTTGTAATTTTTGTAAACAAGGGTTACGACACTGAAATAAAATTGTAAAATGTCTAGGACCCAATATTTAGCCAGCTTACAGAAAATTCTTTTGAAGTATTCTCTGTCGGCTTTATGGACCTCAAGATTATTGTGTTTCAACTAGACGGGTACCTTGTGCGGTATCGCGCTGAGTTCGATTACGTGCATTTTTTACCATTTAAAACCTATAAAAATGCGATTTTTGGAGAATTGTCTTTTATCAATTAATAAATAAATTAATTGATTATTATTGATGCATTCTTGGACTAAAAACCCAGCGCGATACCGCTTGGGCTTCCTGCGTAGATATTGCCCGGAAGACAATATTTTCAAAGCTCATAAGAGCAGCTGTGAATACTTTAAATGGGGCTTTCTCAAAAGTGGACAAGTATGGCGTCCTAGGAATTTTATATAATAATTTTAGTTTAGGGTCATTACTTTTGTTTGCAAAAATTATGAATCGAAATAAAAAGCATACTAACTGGCATTCTCCTCATTAGTTGATTTTGGTAAATTACTGAGTACGTAATATTATATTTCAGTCAGTAAGCAAGTAAAAAAAAGCTGGAGAGAAACTGAGATATGTGACGACAGTCGGTACGGGAACAAGAAAGGTCCATGCCTATGTCGTTATAGATAATTTGCTCCTTCGGAATTGAGGGCATTTTTAGCTCCTGGACGAAAGAAAACAAAGAATTTTCGATTGAAATAAAGAATTTTACTGTTCCGAACGCTGTTCTATTGTTCCAATAGATGCATGAATCGTCACGCTTAGTTTCTTTCGCGTAAATAGAGGAAGTAAAAGATGCATTGCGAATTTTAACTCTACGATAAGTGACTATGTTTGCATCTTGTAGTTCCCCTTCTGTAAGTTAATTCGCGTTTTGAATACCTATAACGTCCTTCAGATTGAAATTGAAGTTTATCACAGGAGCTCCAAGAGCTAATCCTCCGTACTCATCCTGGACACAGTGTTCGTCCATAATGTTTTCTACAACATGCAACACATTAACATAGCACATGGTTTTGGCTAATTCTACGTCAATGTTATTACTGCCATGCGCCATTCTTACCAGATACCCATTTCCATCTTCAAATAGAAAAGCAGACCATGTCGAAATGGGCCCCCACATTCTCACAGAAGCTGCAAGATGTAACCATTGATGCACATTAAATAAGCATTTATTACGACCATTTAGATCTTTTACTTCTGACACGAAAATGTGCAGCAATATTTCAGCCAAGTCAATTTACAAATTTTCTATGTGGGATTGCGACAGAATATGTATATTGCGGACGAGAAGTAAAAAGTGTTGTTCGCATTCTCTAGGTAATCTTCCTTTTAAAAGAATTAGGCCATAACACGAGAGGAAAGCCCTTAATTCCGAAGCTTTCCAAAATCCTTAGTTTTTCAATTCTTTAGGCGTTCAAGGCACATAGTCTGATGGTTTTATTGAACCAAAGGGGATGATTCCGTTCATCTGATCGAAAATAACGGTTATGGCCTGACCCTATTGTACAAGTTTCTCCAGGATGGTCGCACAAAGAGCGCAGCAGCTCCAGCTTGCACCCAACGTAACAACTGGAGCAATGGCTGTACGTTCATGGTCTGACCAGATTCAGTATGATGCAATGGAACTCCTTAACGAATAAATCTTGCATTTCGTTATCAAACGGCTTTAAGAAAAAAGATATTTCTAATTTATTTGTTGACTTTCGATTACTATAGTATAGGTGACAAATGATTGATTTAAAATCTTTTTCTGCTTTGAGGAGCTATGTTTAATATTTTTGCTGAAAATTCCACAAATCAATTTGACAAGGAAATAGTATTTATTGTTAAAAATATTAGCAACAGAGAAATGTCAATTTTCAATGTTCGGGTTATAAGATCAGAACATAACCGAGTGATCTACGAGGGTAATTGACCAATTTTTTTCGATTAATAAAGTAAGCATTCAAACAAAAAAAGACATACCCTGGCCAGTTAAAATTTGAATAAATTTATACCTCTAGTATTATTCGGTGTAACCAAAATCGCACATCATACTCATTAAACGCAAAGAATGTGCGCTATATTTCACCATCAGCCGTTGAGGAAATAACCTCAAATGTTTCCTCTATCAACCAAGATAGTAAATATGCGAGAGTTAGCATTTGTTTAAAGTACAACTTGCCTGGTTCGCAATTTATGATCTCTTCGGGAATGCTTAGTGACCACATGAACTATCAGATGTTGGTATGCTATCAGCGCTTTAAATTGAACAGATGTTATAGTTTCGTACGAGTACAACTTTTTTTAATCTTTTAAATTCCAAGCCTGTAGTTACATCATAAATGACATTTTCTTTTTGATTTTAGACACATTGATCTTGGTATTTATCGATGTAATGATGGAGATTTCGCACTTTGAACGCATCTTGAATTGCAGCCCGAATACTGAATTGCACGACTACCTCATTTACATCCGGATTTTCACAAATTTCGCAAACATTGATCACTCGATCGGTTAACAATTTACCCAAATATATAGAGAATGCCTTGCAACGTCTGTATTTTATCACTACCTCAGAAAAAGAGTGAGGCATTATTTAATGCAATAATTTTAAAAAGAAGAACTGCGTCTTCGGAAAATTATTCGGACCTGGTATAAGGGATGCAACTAGATTTAAAGTTTTTCAAGGAGTTTTTCTGTTGCCGCATTTTTAACGTATAAATCTAAGACTTTGTGCAAAGCATTGCCATAAAGAAGCGCTGAATTCCCATACAGTCGTTTAAAGAATATTTGTAGTCTTGCCTCAGCATTAGATAAATCACAAGAGGTTAAGTTTGTATTGGATGTCGATGCATACGGGAAGACTGAAGGCAATGATGTTTCCGATCTGGTTAAAGGAGGATTAGGTAATTCATCTTCTAGTTCTTCAGTAGAAAAGGTGTTGGATCTACAAAGCAGTTTTGAAATGTTCGATTCAGATGGATTCGCAGTATTATGTTCATCTTCGTTATCTTTTTCGTCGTCATTATTATCATCTGATTTTTCATCTCCATCTTTATCTTCATCATTATCTGCATCTTTATCTTCAACTACATATTGATGACCGGTTTATTAAAAGTATATTCTAATTTGTATTGTTTGTTTTTGAGGAAACTGATAGGGAAAAAATTATGCTAACCCAAATTTTTTCTTATGATTATAAAGTACATTTATACAGAATTTAAATTTTTTAAATTTATGTCAAACTTCAGTTTTGATTAAAAATTAATCTTGTACGTCTGACAGTAATGTTACTTTGGTACTTCAGCACTTCGGTTTCGTGAGGTTACATGAGATGAAGAAGTCTTGTAATATACAACCGTATCGGATATGTATTTAGGCAAATAACAGGCCTCTTGGATTTCCTTATTTATTTGGCATACAGAATTAATCAAATGTAGGGGGTATAAGGGGAGGCTAACTAGGGAAAGTAGGAGAAGTGGGGCAAAGGATTAGAGGAAGTGAGGGGAAGCAGAGAAAATTATTGGATGTGAGGAAGAGTAGTAAGAGGAAGTCAGGTGAGGGCTAACAGGGTAGTGCAGGTGAGTGGGGAGGGAAAGTAAGGGTTGGAGAGGGAAGTTGAGAAATGGGAGCGTTAGGTGGGAAAGTGAGGAAAGGGGGAAGTAGAATAGGAAGAAGTTGTGTAAGGGTGGGGGTGAAGTGAGGGGAGGGCAATTAGGTGGATGTAGGGTAGGATGGGAGGAACAGTATGGGAGAGGGATGCTTGAACGACCTAATTAAAGTCTCAATAGGTCACGAAAGCCTTTTTGGTATGGGTGCGGCGCCTACTTTCATTAATAGTTATGTGATGGTCGCGATTTTTAATTTTCTCATTATTTCTAATTTCATCACATGACAAGTTTTAGTGTATCGAGAGCTACCACTCTCTCAATTAGCGTTAGATTGGTCAGATTCCATTAAAAGTCGAGAGAAAGTTATCACAGTCTTCATATTGTGTAACCTCAGTACACAAGGGGCGAAGGCCGTAACCAGGGAGCGGGTCAACAGGGTTCTACCCCCCTTCACCCCGCAGAAATGCTGGAAACATACATAATATTCATTTACTTTTCTGAGTCAGTACCACCCGAAAATTTTAATCACCCCCTCCAGCAATTTTTTTCTCGTTATGGCCTTGCTGGGGGTTGGGATCGCAACATTTCTAATGCTGGAAAATAAGGATCACTCTATGGACAGACTCAAGCGGGCCTTTGTTTAACTTAAATAAACATTAATTTCATTATTTGGTACTAAATTATTGTATTATTAATTAATATTCATTTATATTTAATGTTCTTTTAAATTTGTTGAGAACAGTGAAGAATATAAAATATGCTACGAGCTTGTATAACAACAAACTGACTTTAAACAATAAAAGTCGTACAAAAAAAAGCATTATTGAATCAAGAAATTTTTTTCTAAATACAAACATGCAGTAGCTTCTGAACTGATGGTATACCTCTTAGCTTAAGAAAAAATACTTGATTAAAGAAAATTAAATTTCTTTGAAGAAGAAATTTCGATGGATGAAGGAAAATGAGTTAGAAACTCATATTTGTTTGTCAAAGTGTGCGACGTTTCGTTGGCATTGGTTCGCCAACATCATCAGGCTAATTTATTAAAATTAAGAAACACCACATGAATAACACATATTTTTACAAGTATATAGTATAAGTTAAACACAAATTTTAAAAAATACTAATTATAATTTAAAAAAATAATTTTAAATTAAATTAAATTAAATTTTAAATTAAATAATTTAAAAAAAAATAAATTGAAATGACTGTCTAAGGTCAACTGAAGAAACAAAACCTTGTGTCGTTATCATATACTCGTACTCATACACATATTCGTGGATAATACAAATTGAATTCTATCTTATGGAAAGTCAAATACCCAAATTTAATTTCTGTAATAATGTAAAATATATTTTGCTAAGAGCATAAATATCTTCTTTTTTAATAATATTATTTGAACTGCTGTTTATATGGATCATCTCTGAAATCATTTTTTTTTTGTAGTTGGGTTCTCGACCTATAATTTTTACATTGTCCCAATCAAATATGTGACCAAAATTATGTAAACAACCAACTCTGCTTTTTTCTTATTGATATGTTCATTGATCCGAGTTTTTAAAGATCTTTTTTTGAAAATACTTTTTTTATTTTCAATAACGATATTTACAAACAAATTAATGGCACGTTAATGGGCTCTCCAATCTCACCTTTGTTTGCAGATATCGTAATGGATGATTTGGAAGTGACATGTCTAAAAAAATTAAAAGAAATCTATGACTGTGTTCCTCTTCTATATTTTAGATATGTGGATGACACGATCATATGCATTAAAAATAAACATGTTGATATAGTTATTGAAACCATTAACTCAAATAATAAAAATTTACAATCTACCTTTGAATTAGAGCAAGATAAAAGTATTAATTTTTTGGACATGATTTTAATTAGAAAAGATAATCACATTATCAGCAATTGGTTCCAAAAACCAATGTCATCTGGCAGACTAACTAACTTTCTTTCACATCATCCTATACAACAGAAAAAAATATCGTGTACAATCTTGTTGACAAAGCTATATAATATAATATAAATAATAATAATTTATATAATAATATAATAAAATTTATAATAATAATTTTCACTCCAATAATTTAAAAATGATCAAACATTTATTAATTAATAATAATTATTATAAATTTTATTATTTTTTTATTATAATTATAATTATCAAACTGTTTTTATTAATAAAAAGATATAAGTCCGCATGAATTTTGTGCATATTTTAATTTAAGTGGTTGCGCCCAGTTAGGATCTGTACCACTGTCCTTATGTCTTTCTCGGGTAAACCCAGGATTTCCCTGGCTCTGTTTATCCTATGAGTATAACCCAGGATGGATTTCGCCTGGCGGCAACCCTGGATCTGCTCCTAGTATTCCCGGTGTTTTGTTCGTATCCAGCTTTTAATGGCCAAACCGATACAGCAAGACGCTATTCCCAGTACCGGTTCTGATCCCATGTATTCACTTGCTGCGCCGCGTTTTGCCAACTGGTCCGCCCTTTCATTGCCCTTGATCCCTGTGTGAACATGGACCCATATGAGAGCCACATTGTTTCTTTCTGCAAGTTGGTTTAATGCCTTTTTGCATTCCCAAACCAGTTCTGATGTTATGTCTGGTTTCCCTATTGCAGTTAGTGTCGCTTGGCTGTCGGAACAGATAGTAATCTGTCTGCCAGCAGCGTTTCCTTCTATTAGTGTTTCAGCACAGCGAAGGACGGCCAGGACCTCCGCCTAAAAGACAGTAGCATGTCGACCAAGTGGTATCCCTATCCCTTTCCCTCTCTGGCTGTCATAAATTCCTACTCCTGACCCTGCCTCACCTCTGGATCCATCTGTATACCAGATTTCCCCTTGGAGAAGCGGGTTACCATTTGATTTGCACAGAACCCTGCTTGGGATACAGACACGGAAAGCTTTGGCAAAGTTGAAGCGTTTTGTTATTTTATCTTGCCTCATCTGTAGAATCGGCAATGCACTGATATCATTCGGGAGCCTAGTGTGCCTAGTCCTAGTTATCGCAACATGTAGGGGTTCTTCACAGAACATGAAACCTATCGCCGCTGTGGGCGTAGTCATCATTGCTCCAGTCAAACCCCTAAACGCTAGCGTTTGTAATCTTCGCAGCCTGTCCTGCATTGTTTTGAGTTCCGCCCGTGGCCACCAGACCACGGCTGCATGTAGGAGCATGGGTTTTAGGACAGTAGAGTAGAGCCATGCAAGCATTTTAGGCCCTAGACCCCACGTCAACCCAAAGGCTCTCCTGCACATCCAAAAAGTCATGACAAACTTCCTGCATTGGGTCTCCAGGTGCTTTGCCCAGTTCAGCTTGCTATCGAGGATTACTCCCAGTCCCAGATATCTAACTGGATCTGAAAACGTCAGCTTCCCACCGCAAAATACATCAGCGTCAACTTTTGGAATTTTATAGTTTTTCGTGAAAATTACAAGGTTGGTCTTTTCAGGATTTATCGAAAGCCCTGAGCTATTGCACTAGAGCTCTACAATTGCGCAGCGCCGACCTCATAAGACCCATCAGCGTCTCCAGATGAGCCCCCCTGACTAGGATTACAAAGTCATCCGCATACCCCTGAGTATAACACCCCTCTTTATTTAGCCATCGAAGGAGGCCGTCCACAACAATTCACCACAAGAGGGGCGACAGGACATCCCCCTGTGGGCATCCCCGCGGAGCTATTCCCCTTACTAGGCCCTCACCCCATCTGGTTTCGAGTCTTCTCCGACGTAACATGCTTCCTATCCAGCGTACAAGCTGGACCGGTACCCCACATATCAGAGCCTCTCTACAGATGAATTCTGGAGGAGTGTTGCTGAAAGCTTCCTCTATATCCAAGAAAGCGCCCACAGCATACCGAGCAGCCTGCCTGAAAAGCATGCTTCCCTCTATGCAGCGGGGAGGCCAAGAGCACCTCATCCCTAATGTATCTCTCGACCAGCCTCTCCAATGTCTTCAGGATAAAAGACGTTAGGCTGATTGGTCGGAAATCTTTTGCAACAGTGTAACCCTCTCTTCCAGGTTTGGGTATGAAGGCCACTCTGCCATCCTTCCATGCCGATGGCACGTGTTTAAGGGCTATTCTTGCCCTAAATAATGTTGTCAGACGAGGGACGACCAAATCCATGCCTTTTTGTAAAAGCGCTGGATAAATGCCATCTGCCTCTGGTGATTTAAACGGACAGAAGGGCCCTACGGCCCATTCCACCTTCTTGTAATCAGCGACCTTAGAGGCGAAATTCCAGTCGGCCATCACCACCTCTTGGCCCCAGCCTTCCTCCTCTTTTTCGGTTCGGATTCGTTGAAAACCCGGGAAGTGAACTTCCATCAGGTGATTCAGCGTTGCTTCTTCGTCTTCGGCAAACTCACCATTATCGAGCCTTAGGGGTCGTCCATATATTACGTAATCAATTTTTCTTTTGTTCATATCGTGGTGTCATTCTCAACGTCACAGCAATCCTCTTTTCTTCTTTATTTAAACAAAAGAAAAACTGATTACGTAATATATGGACGATCCCTTATGAGCCTGAGGCGAGCTTCCGGATTTTTCGCCAGGATCTTGTGCAGCTTTGCTGTTTCCGGAATGTTTTTCGATTCCTCGAAGAAGCCTCTCCAATCTTCCCGCTTAAACTTTCTTATATTTTTATTGTATTCGGACTGGGCCGTCTTATATATGTCCCAGTCCGAAGGCATTTTAGTTCTAATGCCCTATTGCACAACATTCTTGTTCTTTTACGGAGTCTTTCCAGGTGGGTATTCCACAATTCTGCTCCCTTTCTAGACTTAATTGTATATTGTATATGTAGTCAGAGCCCTTCACAGAAAATCTGCGGCGTGCTCTAACTCATCAATGGTACCATAACTTGTTGGAAATTCCGCAAGCCTCCCTTTGAGTTCCTCTTTATACGAGTCCCAAAATGTATTTCTGGGGTTTCTGACCTTCGAAACCACCGGTTTTACTAGGGTTAATCGAAACACGATATATTTGTGGTCCGAGAGAGACTCCTTATCAGAGACTCTCCAGTCCACTACCCTGCTCTTCAGTGCACCCCAACATAGAGACAAATCGAGAACCTCACCCCGGTTTTTAGTCTGGAAGGTGGGAGTATATGCCCGATTCAGAATCTCTAGCTCTGTGCCTGCTATATATTCAATTAAATCTCTCACTCTGTCGTTGATGTTTGTGCTTCCCCACACCGTGTGGTGAGAGTTTGCATCACATCCCAACACCAGAGGGATTTTATTCTCCTGACAGTGCCGAAT
>CAKNWU010080876.1:0-13057 GCA_932072015.1 Andricus quercustozae | reverse complement strand
TTGAATCACTCTTAATATAAGTTTTTGAAATATAATCAGAAAACTGTTGAACTCTACTGTCTAATGGTTGGATATATTTAAAGTCTTCATTAAAACATTTAACTACATCAGACGGATTTAAAAATGTAAGACTAAAAAAGTTTTTCAAAAAAGAACCTATTTCTGAATTTCCGTCTTTATATTCGTTACTTAATCCAAGCTCTTGAATTTTTCTCCACCAACTTTGACCTACATGAAATGTACAACCCCCTATAGTAATAGAATTGTTAAACACTGAACGAATAGCTAAATGAATGCCACATTCAAAGTCTACGTAAATTATTTCTGGATTAAAGGCAGGCAAAGTTTTTTACATTCTGACACTGCCAATTATACGTACGTACGGGAGCCTTTTTCCGCTTCGACGGACTATGCTTGTACAATAGGGTGGTCCAAAAATGCATTGGACAATTTTATTCTGAATTGTAATGCATATAGCCCGGAAATTTCTTCGAATCCACAAAATATTTAATCCATTTGACGCTCAAGCCCCATCAAGTTTTGCGAGTTTTTTGTGCTAATTAAGATTTTTTTCTTTTTTGTAAAGTGAAAATTGCTTCTAATACATGAAATAATACTTTATATTGCTAATTGAATATTCACATAAACTGTTTAAACAATTTATTATTGTTTTTAGGGATTTTTTCTTGGAATTATTTATGAAGTCATACCACCTAAGAATCGAAAGTATTCGGATTATGTTCAAATTCACAAATATTATTATAGGAAGTCAGAACTTCTGACCATTTGTGACGATTCCTGACTTTTTTTTGGTAGAGTAATAAAAATGTAGCCTCTATTTATCGAAATTAAAGACTAAAATCAAGTTTTGACAAATAGCGAAATCATTGGTTTTTTGTTTAATTCCAAACGAACTCCTCGCCTGTTCAGATTTTTCTAGTGTTACGAACTAAAAGGTCCGTTCGCGCTACCCGACGTAGTAACAGACGTGTGGTGAACAGAGAGTGAATGGTCGTGGCTGCCCGAAAACTAGGCACTGCCGCATTCGAGCGGACCACGTGAACGCGTAGCAAACGGTTAGGCGAGCAGATCAGAACAGATGTGAGCAATCCTGTTAGATTTCACCGCTGGCGGCCGCCTACTACTGCTCGCAGATAGGTATTCACTGTCAGGCAGCTTCAAAGAGCTCCACGCGAGCTGATGCGTGCGGAAGAGAAACGTTTCGGCGCTGTGATTGCTCACTGAACAATATATATTTCACCAGGTGGCGCTGCGTCACATGCTATACAGTTCAATACTTGGGATTTATTTGATCTTCAGTTTTCAATGTTTATATTACATATGATCTGAATACGTGTAATAATGATCTATTTTGTTTACATGGGAAATTATTAGTGTTCACATATGTGCAAATTTGGTTACTGAAGAAATATGGAACAAAAATTATTTTATAAATGCAAATACTAAAGATTGAACTTGAAATGAAAAGTTAGAAGCTTCTCTCGGCATTTTAAGATTTTTTAAACATACTTTTGTTCACTTTCTAATTGTTAACAGATGAATTCAGAGGAACATGCAGGCACATTATCGTAATGGAATTTTTAACTCAATAAAAATGTACAAACTTGTATGGTCTTCAACATCTTCAAAAATAAGTTCTCAAGAAAAAACGGATTTTCCAATAACATCCAGATATTGATTTTCAACTAAAATGATGAATGTGAAGAAAAAAATTCGAGTAATAGTTAAACATTAATAAACCAAATAGTCTGATATTTAACAACAGATATTATTGCCTAACGAATAAGAATAATTTTCTGCCAAAATACGAATTATTATAACAATACATAAATTTCTAATCAAAATTTTGAATTTTCAACTAAAAAAAAGTTTTCTATCAGACATGAAATATAGAAACATTCAGTATAACAAATTACTTTGAAGAATGAATCTTCGTCGGTCTAATTCAAACAAAGCAGACGAATTTGTAACAGAATAGTTGAATCTTAAACCAAAGTGAAGAGTTTTAAAAATAAAAGATTAATATTGTACCCAAAAAGACAAAGTTTGAATCGAAAAGTTAAGTTTTCAATAGAAGTTACATATTTTTGTTGAAAATTGTACTACGCTGGTACAAATTCATTTTTTGTTTTTGTTTTAGATTCATTTCTTTTATTGAAAGTTGAGCTACTTATGATTTTCCTAAAAATCATTAGAGGATATTAGACGTTTGAGGAATTATAGTAACAAACAAATCGCTAAGAAATTATGCGAAATTAATTATCAAAGCATCGTTATGTCATAGTAATAATAATTATTATTATTTTCGAACCATACTGTTTCGCGAGGTTCCGTTTCAACATTTTATACAAAATTCTTGAATTTGTAAGCCAAACAGGAACAATTATGAATTTTATAATTCGACTTTTGGCTTGAACATTCGACTATTTGCTTTTTGGTTGAACTTGAATTGTTTCGTTGGTAAATTTGACCTTTCTTTAAACATTCATCTTTGTTGGTTGAAAAGTGAACTGTTCAACATAAAAATGTAACTATTTTCTTTCAATTCCAATTGAAAATTCATCTTTCTTGATTAAAAATGGTTTTTCGTTCAAAATGTTTCAAATAGTGGTATTGCACTCGGGTTCTTCTTCTTTGGTTGAGAATTCTATTATTATATTTTTTGTGAAAAATTCATCTATTGTGGTGGAAAATTCTACTACTTGGTCGAAAATGAAACCATTCTGTTGAAGATGTCTCCTTTTTGGTTTAATTGGACTATTTCTCACTCAAAGTAAAAATATTGTTTGTCTGACATGTCACGTATACTATCTTTTTCACTGTTACTTTCTCTTTTAAGAATATAAATTGCTGAATATTTTTTTAAAATGATTTTTCTTTTCATGACAATTCTACAGTTAGAATTTTTGAAAATTTGTTTTTTTTTCCTGCAACTCACCTTTTTTTATTTGAAAAACTCACCTTCTTGGTTTGGAATATAAAGTAAACTTTTTTTATTGAACATACATTTTTTCCCTTACAAATGGGTTTGAAATTTAAATTCTGTTACAAAATATTTTGTTTTTGCAAATTCATCTTTTTTTGGTAAAAAATTCTTCTTCTTAGTATTACTATTAGTAATCTATTCCGTTTAAAATTCAACAGCTTTCTTGAATATTAATAGTTTTTGGATGAATTAATCCACTTGGTTTATCAAAAATTTATTTTTTAATGAAAGACTTACTTCTATGGTTAGAAATTGGATTTTTCATTTACATTAAATTTTATGTTAATTAAATTTTTTCATCTGACGATACAACTATTTGGCTTAAAAAGTCAACTAATTCCTTCATAATTCATCTCTGTGGATGAAGAGTCATTTATTTGTGTGAAAACCCTTCTGTTGGGTTAAAATTGATCTTCATTGGTTACAAAACTTAATCTTTCTGATTAAAAATGGAATTGTTTGACTACAAATCAATCTGTTTTTGATGAAGATTCAACTATTTTGTTAAAAATTGCTGGATGAATTATGCTACAGTTCATTTCAAATTTAAACATTTTTCATCTAAACGTTCCAACTATTACATTTCTTCTAGGGAAGTTACATGTTTTTCTTCAAAATTGCACTACGCTGGTACACATTCATTTCTTTTTTTTTGTTCCAGATTCATTTCTTTGGTTTAAAGTTGCGCTACTTATGATTTTCCTAAAAATCATTAGATGATATTAGTCATTTCAGGAATTATAGAAATAAACAAATCGCTAAGCAATTATAAGACATCCATTATCATAGCAATAAAAATTATTATTATTTTCGAATTATACTTTTTCGGAAGGTTCAGCTTCAAGATTCACCTGTTCTGGTTGAAAATTAACTTCTTTCGTGGAACGAAAGCTGAAATCTTGAATTTCCAAGTGAAGCAGGTTTCTCAAATATTATACTTATGAGCTTCAACACTCCATTATTTCTTTGAAAATTCTTCTCTTTTGTCAGAAAATCTTTTTTGGATTTAAAATTCAACTAATTTGTTGAAAATGTAATACATTTCGACTTTAAACGTGTGAAATTCAAAGCGTTGCTACATAACGGGCATGAATTCGCGGTAGAAAATACTACGCTTGGATTGTGCACAATCTACATTAAAAAGATTACGGAGGAGCAAATGAACCATGGGAAGATTGCGTGGACCAAATGTTTCCTAGCTTCCAGGCTATGAGAAACTGAAGGGTCTACTACTCTCCTGTTTACAGCAGTGAATTTCGGTGGTGAACAGAGCCTGTACGGTCGGGCTGACCCGTGAGTTCGCTCCTCTCAGATTCGAACAGGGATGCGTCTATTCACGGGTGAACAAGGCAAGCGAGCAACGCGAAGAAGGCGGTGAACGATTCGTGAAATCGTTCTCCATGACCTAATCTC
Source organism: Andricus quercustozae (assembly GCA_932072015.1). NCBI lineage: Eukaryota > Metazoa > Arthropoda > Insecta > Hymenoptera > Cynipidae > Andricus > Andricus quercustozae. Next base: position 8,637 of record CAKNWU010080876.1, on the reverse strand, counting down.
AAAGCCAAGAAGAGTTTCGTCCGCGCACAGTGGCCTGAATCGGGAATTTACTATTCGAATTCAACTACAGCCTACACTTCTCAACCGGTTTCAATTTTTTTTGTTTGGAAGTGATCAGCGATAGTTGCACAAGAGCGTGTATGGATTAGATTATTTATTTTTTGTAATTTTCTATTTTTTATATAAATAGACAACGAGCGAAAATGAGACATTTTTTGCTTGTTATTTTTTATCTTCAAATCAATAATGTTTTTATCTTCAATAATAATGTTTTTTTGAAAAGTACATCTTTTTCTTCAACATTCACTCTCTTCAGTTGAAACATACAATTTCCTGCAAATTTGTTTCTCTTGTCGTTCACAATTATTCTTTTCACAAAAAATTCCACTCTTTTAATTATTGAGCATTCTTCTTTTACATTCTCATCCTAATGAGAAGGTATTGGTTTTATGTAAAATTTGACATAGACGGTTTTCATCAAATCTCCACGTTTTGAGACCCCCTGAGTCAGAAAAAAATTATTTTTACGAAGGTGTCTGTCTGTAGTCTGTAGTCTGTAGTAACGTGTAAGCACGGTAACTTTCGAAAGATTGATCAGATTGGATTGTGCTTTGGCACACTTTTTGAAGGACTAAAAAGAAAGAACGACTTCGTTAAGCAGCCATTTTGGATGAAAATTCAAAAACTGAGCACATTTTGAAAATTTGTGAGACCACTTTTTTCAAGATTTGAAAATTCTATGTACGGTTATTACTGGTACTCAAAAATACAAACAATTTATCCTAATGACATTTTTCGATAAAAATAAAATTATCAGAGTTATAGCATTTTCAAAATCAAAAAAATCAAACGGAAATTAACATTTCAAGCCGAACAACGCCCGATATAAAAAAATGTCAAGATGAGAAAAACGTTTCTTTTTAAGAGCCCTACAAGATTATCATAACTACTTTTTGAATTTTTCCGAAATATCGAAAATTCAAATTTTGATCATTTTCGTTTTATTCGTGAAAAACATCATTAAAAATAAAAATAAATTTTTTGGACAAACTACACAAGCTATGATAAAAAATAAATAGACAGAAGTTGCAGAACATAAGATTAAAAATAAACAGATTTAATGTTTTGGAAAACGATACAAGGAAAGAAAAAAAATAATAGGCAAACTGGTTCACCCAAGGAGGATATTCAAATTTATTATTTATAAGTTTTAGACAGGGCGCGTAGTTCTTTTTCAATGGTAAAAAAAAATAATGAAAATAAAAAAATTAAATTTTTGGAATACATTTTTGGAAAAACGACACAAGAGACAACAAAAAAATGAAAAGAAAAAAGTTGTTTCACCAAAAAAGATCTACAAATTTTCTTAGAACCACTTTACATCAGCAGGCGTATTTTCAGTTTAAATCATCAAAAATAACGTTGAAAATAAACAAATTAAATTTATGTAGAAATAACACAAGTTGCAACAAAATGTATAATAACAACATTTTTTGCATAAGATGCACGCTTTTTTATAAATATAAAAACAAGACAATGAAATTACGCATGTTTCAATACCAATGCATATTATGAATTATGATGATATAAATTCATTGAAATGATAGATTTTTCAGGGTAGCTGATAATACAAAATTAGTACAAAATAAGGAGCAAATATTGAAGTAATAATGAAAAATAAAATTTGTACATTATTTTGCAAAATCCTAATAAGCAGTACCACCTTGAGATACAGAAATAAATATGATAGACATTTAATATAGTAATGTTGAATATAATGTAGACAAGTTCAGATCTTTTACAAAATCGAGTGCGAAGCACGAGATTCTTGATGACAATGTGTTCGTTAAAGCCAAAGGATCTTTAACAAAAGAGAATTCACAATCACCAAATTACATTTGTAGATGTTTGAAAGCTCTGTGTACAAATATGGGGGAAATACAAAGACCGAGCGCGCAGCGCGAGGTAAATACATCATCGAGCGCGAAGCGTGAGATAAATATATTATCGAGCGCGAAGCGCGCTGAAACTAGACGCGCTGAAACTTGCAAGCCGCGCTTTTTAATCTTTTTAATGTACATTGTGCATAATCCAAGGGTAGTATTTTCTACTGCGAATTCATGCACGTTATATAGCAACGCTTTGAATTTCACACATTTAAAGTCGAAATGTATTACATTTTCTACAAATTAGTTGAATTCTAAATCCAAAAAATATTTTCTGACAAAAGAGAAGAATTTTCAAAGAAAGAATGGAGTGTTGAAGCTCATAAGTATAATATTTGAGAAACCTGCTTCACTAGGAAATTCAGGAATTCAGCTTTCGTTCCACGAAAGAAGTTAATTTTCAACCAGAACAGATGAATCTTTTGAACAGAATGTTTAACTTTTCAAGCAAAAAAAAAAAAATTTTATTACTATGATATAGTCATGTTTCCATAATGAACTTCTCATATTTCTTTGGTGATTTATTTTATTCCTATAATTCCTATTATTAATGTAATGATGAAAAAGTAAAGGAAATGCACAGTAGGAGAATCATTATCCAATAAATCTTAATCTTCTCTCCGAGCATCATGTAAAATCCCTAGAAATCCCTTGAAATCCTTGAAGATTTAATGCCACCCTTAAATCTTTTTGAACTTCCTTATAAGCAAGTATCCGTGATAAAAACTTTTTATTTTCGTGGGAGAAAATCATCTTTAAACACCCCCTCCCCCGTCTGCAGGGGGATGGATATTTTCTTCTTTTCTATTTCACTAATGGAAAAAGAATTTTTCGAATCAAACTACCTATTACCTACTTGAAATCACAACTTCACCCCGCATCCTGGGGAGGTGGGGGTGGGGTGAATTTTTTCATAGTCGCTTTTCCCCCTCGCAAATAAAAATTTTTTATGCCGGATTTTTTTTTCATAGGATGCTTATTTTTTTTAGATATTTCGATGTCCCAAGTTGTATTCATTTTCCTACAGTTGGATTTTCAACATGCAAAGGTGAATTTTTAAGCAAATACTGTAATTGTAAGCTACAAAAATATGTTTAAAAAAATTTTTCATCAAAGGATACAAATGTATCTCCAAACAAAAGAACTTAATCAACAAAATAGTTCAATTTTCAACAAACATGAGAAATATATCACTGGAAATATTTAAACCAAAAATGTTTTAATTGTTGCAGTAAAATTCATGCAAGAACGACCAATTATTAACCAAATAGTTTTATCTTCAACATAAACAGATTAATGTTTTGCCGAACAGTTCAAGTTTAAATTAGAAACATGAAATTTCTACCAAAAAAATAATTTTCAACAGAATAAATTACTTGTAAACCATGTCGATGAATTTTTAAGATAGTAGTTAACATTTTAACCAAGTGGTTGACTTTTAAACCATAAAATATTGATTCTCCACAAAAAAACGTTTGAACTGATAAACATTTAATATTACATCAAATCCACTTCAATTCAACCAAGAAAGGCCAATTCTGAACAATATACATGAATTTTATATTCCCAAAATCTATGCCCAGTTTTTCGGTGAGGAGCTGGTGAGGAGCTGAAAAAGCTGTTCATTCACGGAGGAGATTCGAATAGCGTCCAGTTTTGCTGGAGTTTTCTCGGCATCCAATGAGAACGCCTTTCCTTCAAATCAGAGATCGTTCATTGCGGGGTTCAGAATTGAGAGCGTTGGGCGTAACTCGGTGCAAAGCGTGAACGTTCAACACATGCCAATGCTCTTTCAGAAGAAGAGACGAACCCCACAGCAGGCCCCAGACCCCGTACTCAGTCCGAACGGGGACCATGGAGTAATATGTCTCTAGTCCCTCGAACGAAACGTATGGCATCACGTACCCTTGTTCAACTCTTAGGCTGCGGAGAGAACACACTGACCTGCTGTATTCTCCCCTTTTCCCAGAGAAGAGAAAACTAGCGAGCGTCATTTCGCTCCCAATCCCTGTAAAAAATAGAATTCTTCCCCTTTAAAACCCTGCTATGAAAAAATGGGGAAACTTTTCATTTTGAAGAAATAAACGTTTACAAGAGCGGGTGACCATAACGTACCGCGCGGTGTTTCGCTGCTGCCGCGAACCTGAGTCTATTTTGTATCGTTTAAATAATCAAAAGTGTTAAACAGTAGAATTCCTTCTGATTTGATAAAAAAAGAAATATGTTCACTGTTTAAGTTAAATTGCAGCATAATTATGCAATATGTTACAATACACAATGCGAAAGATTATTATCATTATTATTATTATACCATTAAGCTATTTCCCTTTCGGGGTGGGCGTGACTCGCTCGGTTGGGAAGTAGTAGTGTTGGGAAGGAGATAGAAATTCTTAGATTGATCTAGAATTTTCGTCCTATTTATTTAAATAACACGTTTGTTTCACAACACTGCTCCGACCCAGGTTGCTGATCAATCTCTCTAGCGATCACCCCAAGTGAAGAGCTTCACAAGATTGTTATGTGAGGTTCCCCACTTAGGCCCATTAGTATCCAATGTCTTTTGTTTCAGGCGTCATTCACTCTACTCACATTCTTTTTGTAGATTATTTGTCGCCACATTTTTCTGTCCTGGCATACTTCTTTAGCTCCCTTCACGTCCATGCATTTTTTCATGCAAGCTCTCCTGTTTCTATGGCTTCTTATGTTTTTTTCGGATTAAGGTTTCATTCACACATTCCAACCATTCTTTCTGCGGTCTGCGTCTTGGCATACTGCCATTTACTTTACCTTTATACAATTGTTTCGTTAGAGTGTTAGACGTGCATCTTTCATGATTACACTAAAACTGCTGAAATGTTACAAATGCGTTTTGTCGATGCGAAGACTGTACCAGGCACTTTAAAGTATCATGCTGTGGTACCTGATGACTCGCGAAGAAAAAATATTCCCTTTTATGAGAGGCAAGAGGGGGATTCACATTAAAAAAGCACCCCAAAAAAAAAGGAGTTCAAAAACGTACTGCAACCTCCTCGTGGTGAAACCTGAAAACTTATTTTTATAGGTTAACTTCAGACGATTAGAATTTAAACAGATCACAGAAAAAAGCCTAAGAGTCCTTAAAGAGTACGGAGTCCATGGATGGCTCCTACAAGCAATACAAACAATACATATCTGCAGGCAGTAAAGCGAGTGTAAGGTTTGATAGAAAACTGAGTGATTGGTTTGATATTATGTAGAGTGTTAGCCAAGAATGCGTTATATCCTCATGGATATTTATCATATTTATGGACAAGTGTCTAAGAATGGACCTCTTCGACGAAGAAGCTGTAGATATCGAAACGGTGAAGTTGCGTGGTTTTGCTTTTGCAGATGACAAGATTGTCTCTGTCATAATTATGCTTCTCTACAATAGGGACTTGATTGTCGCCATTGTTTTGGTTCTCCTTCACTATGTACTTTGTTGATCTATGATATTTGACCCAAAAATAGCTAGGGACTTAACAAGTAGCGATCTGCAGAGACCCGGTTTTAGGGAGCAGCGGACCCTCTCACTGAAAATACGATATCTTTGGACCCAGAAAAGTCTCCAAGAATTTTTTCTCATGAAAAGGAATTCACAGAAAATCTTCATATTCTAATTTGAAAAAAAAAAATAAAGCGTTGGTATTTCACGAAAAATTAAATCAACGTTTAATTTTTTTGCGGCAAAACTCTTTAAAATTTCTTAAAAGTATTATATTCTCACAACGTACAATTTCACCTCTAATACCTTTAAGTTTCATTAAAATCTAATTATGGGTTTCATAAATATCAATAATTCTAAAAAATCCAACCCTACCGGTGTGGCAAAATTTCGTGGGACTCTTAAATCATGGTAAAGCCAGTACAGTTTTTATCACGTCTGTATATTCAAGGAATGCTAACCTGATGCTATATTGGCGCTGTCTAACTTCGCTACGTGTTTGACTTAATGTTTTCTTATGTCTAGCCCCAGTCTTGGCGCTATTTAGGACTTTGTTACAAATTTGAATATATGAAGACTGTCTAGATTTTAGTTAGGTTCTAGACAGAATCACGGTTTTCACTTAATCAAAAATTACAGAAGTGAATCCAAAAAATAATAATTTGAGTGGATAAAAGAATAAAGAAATAATTTCATAAGTGCTAATATATTAATTGAATATGCTATATTAATTATCAGGGAGAATAAACAATAATTATTCAAAGTAATTGAAATCTTAATATACAAACTGTATTCTTAACAGCGATATCTATTGAACAAATGTTTGCTATCAATTAAATTAGATAGTAAAGTTATAATAAATGAATATTATCTATAACATGTATAATGTGTCTATTTATTATATTTATTATATTCTGGAAAATAAGATATCAATATAAACAATTTATTTAATTAATTAAATTTATTTACTGAATGCATGAATAATAATTATGCCTCACGTATTAATTATTCAAAACGGTAAACAATACTTATTTCATGGCTTAATCGCTGAATTTTATATACAGTAAAAAGGAATCATTTTTCTACTTTCAGACAGCTCAGTTAGCTAAGGCAACGGGACAAAGGTACATCAACAATCATCATATGTGATCTGCCGCGAGAAAAGGAACCTTATGGTTAATAATCGATTTTCAGATTTTTTATGCTATTGATAGTTTTTAAATCGATCTTTCATATTAAAAAATAATAAAAATTTATCTGCAAAACTGGAATTGTTATTAAGCTTCAAAGTGAGGCTTAAATCGCCTATTTCAACGCGTGCGGACGGCCCGAGAAATCTACTATGACCACTTTCTACGCATCTCTCCGTTCTGTGTCCGTGTGACTCGAGAACTCGTCTGACTCGCTCTGAACACGGAGTGAGAAGATATAGCTGTAAGTGGAGGGGGTGGATTCTGGAGATTGTTTCCACTCATTTTTCTCGCGGCAGGTCACAAATTATGAAGTGACATACAAAATTCGTCACCCGACGTATATTCAACATTTGCGGGAACTCATTATTTCGTTTTTTATGTACAAAAAACATGTATTTATGTTTAATTACTTAAAAATCAACATACTAGAGACTTATTTAAAAAAATAGTTATATTATTCAATTATTCATTATTTTTATCCAAAATCTATATAGAAACTACTCTATCCGAGCACTGCATCCCAGTCTAGGCACTGGACAGTCAGTCTGTGGTGTGTCTCTTTTATAGTACTAATAATTTCATAAAGTTTTATTCAAATCGAAAACAAATGACAAATATCATTGTCTTGTTCACTATATATAAGCTATATATAACTTTTTCACATAGGAAGAATTCTATTAATATAAAAATATCATTATTGTTTTTTTAATAATTATACAATTTACTTATTTTCTGATAAATTTAAATTTAAAATTTAAAGCTTTTTCGGATTTCAATCGGGTGCAAAACTACGAATCTTGCCGACGTTTCGTGAACATTGCAGTTCAATTCTTCAGGGCTGACCTGAAACTGAAGTTTCGGGTTATGTTGTTCTTACATATATTCTCTAAGATGCCTTTGATTGGCCAGAGTGCCCCATGTTAGGGATTGCTCGAAGTTGTTTGACCAATCAAGTCTTTTTTTAAAAACCCGGGAGGACGGAACCCCAAATCGGATTGGTATTATATCCATTGTCCCTATTAATGTTATTAGGGTGTTTCAAGATTTAGATTGCTTCTCAATGTTTTCTTGGAAAAATATTGTACGTTTTTGCGATAACGATTGTTTTGTCTCCAGATGACGAAATTGTCGTCAACGTAACGGCACCAAAATTCCGTTTTGAGCTTGGATTTTTTAAAAGATTTTAGTTTCTAGATTTTCCATAAAGATGTTGGCTATTACAGGTGAGATTGGAGATCCCATTGCTGCTCCTGAAGTTTGTTCGTAGAATTGTTTATTGCAAGAGAAGTAGGTATTATTGAGACAGTGTTCTATCAAAGGTATGAAATCGGAGGGGAAGTTTGCAAAGGATTTAATAATATCGATTGTATCAGAGATTGGTACTTCCGTAAAGAGACATTCTATGTCGAAACTCACTAAGATGTCTTGGGGTTGAATGTGGATCTGTTGAATCTTTCTGATGAAGTCAAAGGAGTTTTGGACGTGCGTGATATAGGTTGTAAGTTGGTGAGTTTATTGCGCTGACGATCGGTCTGAGTGGAATGTTGTTAGTAGGTATTAATTTAGATATTGTTTGGCTGTCAAGTTTAGAGTCTTTTAGAAGGGTTTTTGTTTTGCTGAATATTGTTTTTATAGGGTCTTTTTCAAGCTTTTTATATGTATCGTCAGTTAGGAGGTCCATGATTTTGTTGTTATAGCCTTCTTTATTCATTATTACTGTTGTGTTGCCTTTGTCTGTGTGTAATATTATGATGTCTTTATTCTGATTGAGTTCTTTAATTGCTGTTTTTTCTTGTTTTGTTAAGTTTGAAGAGGGAAATTGGGCTTCGCGTAAGATGTTGGCCGTCCTAAGCCGTATGTCATACGCTTTTTCGGGTGGAAGGCTATATATTGTGGATTCCAAATTACTGATGATTTCTTCTTTCGGGATTTTCGAGGGACACAACACAACAGTAATAATGAATAAAGAAGATACAGATAGGGATAATATGACGGAACTGTGCATTTATACACCATGGAACAAATTTTCATGATC
>CAKNWU010080872.1:0-10912 GCA_932072015.1 Andricus quercustozae | reverse complement strand
CGGGGGACTAGGCACACTAGGCTCCCGAATGATATCAGTGCATTGCCGATTCTACAGATGAGGCAAGATAAAATAACAAAACGCTTCAACTTTGCCAAAGCTTTCCGCGTCTGTATCCCCAGCAGATATATGTGGAAAGCAAATCGTAACCCGCTTCTCCAAGGGGAAATCTGGTATACAGATGGATCCAGGGGTGAGGCAGGGTCAGGGTCAGGAATTTATGACAGCAAGAGAGGGAAAGGGATACCACTTCGTCGACATGCTACTGTCTTTCAGGCGGAGGTCCTGGCCGTCCTTCGCTGTGCTAAAACACTAATAGAAGGAAACCCGGCTGGCAGACAGATTACTATCTGTTCCGACAGCCAAGCGACACTAACTGCAATAGGGAAACCAGACATAACATCAGAACTGGTTTGGGAATGCAAAAAGGCATTAAACCAACTTGCAGAAAGAAACAATGTGTCTCTCATATGGGTCCCTGGTCACACAGGGATCAAGGGCAATTAAAGGGCGGACCAGTTGGCAAAACGCGGCGCAGCAAGTGAATATATAGGACCAGAACCGGTACTGGGAATAGCGTCTTGATGTATCGATTTGGCCATCAAAAGCTGGATCCGAACAAAACACCGGGAATACTGGGAGCAAATCCAGGGTTTCCATCAGGCGAAATCGATCCTGGGTTATACCCACAGGATGGACAGAGCCAGGGAAATCCTGGGTTTACCCAAGAAAAACATAAGGACAGTGGTACAGATCCTAACTGGGCACAACCACTTGAACTATCATATGCACAAAATGGGGTATAACCCCACGACAGAGTGCAGGAGATGCGGCAGGGATGATGAAACATCTCTGCGTGTACTAGGTCAGTGAATACTGAGAGCGAATAAGTAAGGGTTTGGCACAATAGGCTTTATAGCTTGAGCGCCAGAGGAGCTGTCCATGGGCTCCTCGCCCGTCCTAAAACTAACTAATTAACTACATCTGGGAAAATTTATAGTTTATAAATTTATGAAAGAACCTAACATTCTTGAAAACTTCGGCCCTGAGGCCGTTTCTACTGTAAAGGCCTGGATAAACATAAACAACGACACGGAATATTTTTTAAACTGTTTTAAGATCTGATGAAGGAACCCAGCTGTGTTTCCGAAAAGTAATCGATTCGAATTTCGTTTAAATAAATTTTAACTATTAGACTGAAAGATGTCGTATTTATTAGATTCTTTTCTAAATTTATAAACTATACATTTTGCCTGACGTAAAAATAGACAATTTTATTCTTATAAACTGTAAAATAATTTTTAGTACGTTTTACTGCAATATTCGGCCAGCTTAAGGTTAAGCTAGCGCAAACACTATTAAAAAAAAATTATTAGCGCTCTAAATTTGGGACTACGGGCCCAAATTAGTCCTTAATGACCCCTACATTATGCGAGTGGAAATAATGGGTTTTACGATTTTCTTCGTGTATTTGTTATAACGTTAAGGTGGCACAACACTATGGTATATGACAAAAAAAAGGGCAGGGGAAAAATCGCACGACTTTCGATCGACGATATTTTAGGAGTATTAAATGAGCCTGAAATTATGCAAGGGAAATAAAAAAATATTATTTTTTTTTTGGTAAATTTGTTTAAACAATAAGTGTTTAAACCATTTTTTTCATTTTCAAATATCATATTAGCCTTAAGGTAGGGTAAGAAAATAAATATGTTTAATTCATTTTTAGTTGGATTGTTTAAAAAAAATTGTTTAAACATCTTTTTTAATTTTCTTTATTATATTGCTAGAGCCGTAAATGAGCCCTAAATTATTGAATGAGGTGAATTTTGTGTAAAATCATTTTTAATACGTTTTACAGCAATGTTCGGCCAGCTTAACGTTAAGCTAGCGCAAACACTATCTTTTACAAAAAATAATAGAGCCCTAAATATGGGAATAAGGGCCCAAATTAGCCCTAAATGAGCCCTTAATTCTGAAATAGGTTACATCTCTATACCTCAATTGTGTTGTGCCAGCTTAACATACCTGACAACGTGGGCCGTGAAATGAATATTTAAATTAATTTTTAAAATTATATGTACATATGTTTGAATTATTTAGCCATGTATTTTGATACGTTGTTATTTTTCTACTCAGACTTTCATTTTATTTTATTTTTTTGAATTAGTGAGAAAGTTTATTACTAAATCAAATTTTCAGAAAGAAAAGTTCAAATTAAAAAATATAACGTAAAATTTATTTAAACATTTCAATGCAAATACATGTTTAATGATTTTTATATTGTGAACTGAGTATCGGATCGGAATATAGTTTTTAAAATTAAAGGTGTTAAGGGCCCTGGAAATCGAGTGTAAAACCCCGTTTGGGATTCAGGGCAAACGGTGAAGTTATTTTGTCTAATTTTTTTTATACATACTCTAAAGAATATAGAGACTGTCGGTAAAGTTTTATTTTTTCGAAAAAAAAAAAAAAATATTTTTCATGTAAAAATTAAAAGAAATAAATTGTCGTCGATAGCATCGTTGTGGTAGTGTGTTCTACTGCCTTGCCTGCTCCTGCTTCGCTGAATAGTAGAGCAGACTACCACAACGATGCTATCGATGACAATTTATTTCTTTTAATTTTTGCATTTAAAATATAATTTTTATCGAAAAACTAAAACTTTACCGACAGTCTCTATATTCTTTAGAGTATGTATAACAAAATTAGACAAAACGGCTTCACCGTTTGCCCTGAATCCCAAACGGGGTTTTACACTCGATTTCCAGGGCCCTCAATGTTTTAATGATTTGGCGATGTAGTATTTTGATGCCCTGATTCACAAAAATGGCCGTGAACGTATCCGCAAATGTCACTGTATAAAAATTAAGTTTTTAAACAATATTAAATTACATGACCTAAAAGTACAGCAGCAATATATTTTAATGATTTATCAATATATTTTGATGCGTTATTTATACATATGGTAATAACGCATCGTTTGTATTTAAGGTATCATAATTTATTTTGTGGTCACTTTCATATCTACATTAGCACCACCCACGCCTTCCTTCATGATATATTCCGTGAATTTTCTTAGATATCCATTTAATAATAACAGGATAAATTTCAAAGTCACATTATTGGTATTTAAATTTATAATTATATTAATTATTATTGATATTTGTTTCCGGATTTATGGCGTTAATAATAATGAGCGTAAATTAAATAATCGTACGTTACATGGATTCACTGAATACATTCTTGCAGAATCTTATTTCAGCAAGAATTTAAGCGGTCAAAAACTTTTAACAAATAAATAGTTATTCGAAAATTGGGTAAACAACCAAAGTTTGCGCGCGCATGCGCGCGCGTATAATAGTCTAGTATTAATTAAACAACATTGTAACATTGAAAAAAGAATCTTAAGAAATTAAAATTAAAACTTTTTAAAACGAAACTAAGTAAAAAATATAATAAATTCCTATAGTTATTGAAGAATGGATGTAATGTTATATCCTTCATGTTATTAACGTATGGGAATATAGTATAGATGAAAGTAGCGACAAGCGTTAACGACAGCTTCCAGACAATTGTTTTTTTATTGTGTTATGATAACGAGTTTCAATGTAGAGAAGATTTGACATGATGAGGTTTCGACTTTTTCAAATAAATTCCTAAAATATAATAAAGTCTTTGAAGTATGTCTTAAAATATACCTATCATTACACATTATACATAGTTCATCGCGCAAAGTTAGTGTTTTTGAATATTTTGAACAAGTGCGTTGTTGTGAAAAAATCGTCAAATATGTCTACAAAATCTAAAGATCATGCTGCAACTAATGATGAAAACCGTGCGAAAGTTTACCTTCTTTTTCTCAAAAAAACAAAACAAAACAAAAAAAAAACAATGGTTTAAGATTAGTAATGATTAAAAAAATCTTATTCAGAAGATTGTGAGCAATGATCCTGAAGATAATCGCCTCCCTGTAGTTGTTTTTAATGCCTTCAGAATCCTTGTTTATCGTTCGCTCAAAAGTTATGTGAATGTAATTTATTTAACTTAGTGAGAGCACCAGGACATACCAATTTTCGAAACAAAACAGATCAAATGCGAAAGACAGAAATACAATAAGATACTGCAAAAAGTTCCGTTCAGAATTAGTAATAGAAAAATCACATTTTTCTTGTACACCGAAGCATTAAGCAAATTTGAAAGTTCATATTACAAATGAATTACCCCTGAAAAAAAAGAACACTTGGTGTGTCGTTTAATTAAAGTGATTTCAAATGAAAAAGCGACAAAAACTAATAGCTTTATCTAAGAAACATGGAAAGTCTTTTAAAATTTATATGATCAAACCCAAATCAGAAAACAAAAAATGAAAGCTTGTTTCTGCTAAAGATATTTGAAAAATTGGAACAAGTTATAGGCTTTCAACGAATACACTACATGGTATTACAGCAAATCTTTGCGTCGCTACGAATGACAGAAAATTCTTTCAACCAGATTAAAAAAAAATTAGAATTATTCCCTTCATTTGAATTTCAATGTGGCACATGCTGAAGAATTTAAAAGGGACAATAGCAGGGACGGCAGAACAGAAATTCTCGGGTCCGGTGAACTCTATGTTGAGGGGGGGGGGGGGGTGAAACGACAAATTTTTCAAATAATGTTATGATTTCAAATATCTTCTCATAATAAAATAGTTATACTTTTATGTAGAAACTTCAATATTTATATTTATCAACGTATATATCGAACGGACCTCTTTTTCTAACGTGTGGAGATAGACAGGTTGGTTCGATTTTCGACTTCGAAGCAGCAACGGAGTCCCACTGTTCAACTGACAACTTTGGACAACGCGGGAGCATTTCGTTGCTTTTCCTTTCCCACTTTTCGGCTCCGGTCTACCGGACCCTGAGCGAGCCCGGGTCCGGTCGTCACCCTACCCACCGGACACCTCCTGTCGTCCCTGGACACTAGCAACTGATTTGAAACTTGCTAACGTAGGACAAAAATTGTACAAATACTCCTCGAATTTTCTCAGAAAACGCTAACACAGAAATATTAGACATAATTCAAACACCAGAATTACATCTGATGCTTGGGGTTGTGAAAAAAATTTATAATTACATGCTCACCACATTTCTTCGAATAAAGTGAGAGAAAAAATGAAAATGCATCATATTTTTTTGAACAATTCTATTTTTAACCCTTAAAAAACAGTTTTCTCAAAAACGGCTCAAGGGGTTTAGCTCAAAATTTGTATGGAAACTATTATTGAGCCCATAAATCGAACCAAAGAAAAAAGTTGGAACTTGCATTTAAAATAGATTTAGGCACACCGTGACGCCACCAATATAAAAAGAATTATGACTGAAGGGTGGCGCTCCGAAAGGACACAAGGGCATAGTTTTACGATATTTTAGAACTTTTAATTAAAAAATCGAGTTTCAATTAACGCCTGAAGTTGAAAAAATGTCGCGCTCGAACAAAAAAATTAAAGAAAAAGAAAATACCCTTTAATTTTCTTTGAACTGGAAGGCATTTTACAATAAAACTTGTTCCATCTTAATTCAGCACTGCAGTATTTCAGAAAAAAACTTTTTTTTTATCAATTCAGCGAAATTTTGTCTGGATTTATACTCGTCAGAAAACGAGATCCTAAGGGCCACAGCCTAAGCCACTTTTCCTGGCTTCTTCGCTCCAATCCTTGCTCGAGCGAAGTGCACTCCGAGCCCCAAACGTGTATTCTTCAATACCAGCGAGGAAACAAAACTGGTGTTTTTCCCTTAACCTAATTTTTGTCTTTTTGCATTCTGTTTATACTACAAACTTTGTATGCCACGTTTTCAACCGCACAAAAGAGGATTCCACCTACAGCGAGAACCACACCTGTGACGACAGGAGTCATGGACGCGGGGGGGGGGGGGGGGGGGGGGGGATAGAAGAACTCCTTCGCCCTCTACGAAATTCTACTGAATGATTAAATGAATTAGTCCCCCTGAATCATATTTTTATGTTTAATTCAGTTCCAGCCTACAGACTACCCTAATCAGTTTTTTTTTCAATGCAAAATTTGATTTGACCTATAAGATAATAACGAAAAATATTTATTAATTTTAGAAGAGACCAAGAAAGCACAATTTATTGAAGTTTAAAGGTAACTGCAATATTTCAAAAATAAGTTTGACCTGTAAGTCAACTGGATACCGTGCAAAAAAGTAAATTATTGTTGATCGGACATTTTTAATATAGACATCAAAGCACTCTAGATGAAAGTTTACGTTTACACTTTCACGAAAAAAAAGTTTAGGGATCATTTCAGATTTTCAATTGCATTGAAACTACACATTTTTATATTTCGAGGTCAGCAAGGACATCAAACTAATTTTCTATTCTTTTGCAGAATATCAGGCTTAGCTTCAATAACATGAAGGTAATTTCGAGGAATAACTGAATATTTTACATTAAAGTTTGTACTTTATAAAAATCACAAACATAACGTAATCTTCGCTATCTCATTGTAATTTACAACTGCATATAACTGCGTTCACATTTGCACTTGTTTTTCTCTTAAGCAAATGTTGCATAAGTGAAACGCTTGTATAATTTAGTTAATTATGTCGAAATTAAGTATGAGAATCATTCTCGATTCTTGGGAAACCATTCTACGCCTCCAAAAATGCTGGTTAATTAGTTTAAATTGCCCAGGGTTTTCGATACATCATATCACACATTCCTTCCTAAGAGAAATTCCACTTATCACCACCATGAATGCCAGCGCTGCGTTGATATCCAGTGAAAGTTTAAGGTCACGCATGTATTCAATACATAAATAACTTGTTAAAATGTTTAAACATAGGTTAGAAATATTTGGAAATAAAAAAAAAAATAATATAAATTTTTGTTCTCAGTATTTCAAAATATTGGTAAAAACACTTCAGAATTTTTAAAAAGTGGAAGTATCGCTTCCGGATTTGAGTACGTTGGATTAAATCGTTTGATATTTTTCTGATATTATCGGACTGTTAGCTTGTGTATCTTTACGTAACTATGGAAGGACGAACTTCCGAAACCCACCTCAAAATTTTGACTTCCCACTGCTCTAGGATTTTCCTTTTGGGTCCTAAAGAAGAACTGTAAAATGCTTTTTGAACAATGCAATGGAACTTTATATTTCAATTTTAAACTCGACTTAAAAACTGTTAGTTTGCAATATGTATGTCGTACGCTTATAGAGGATTCAGGCATTCAACCGACTGCCTAGGCATACATCCGACTGCCGGCATTCAGAAGAATTTTGGACGAAATCTATACCTGGCGTCCAAGTGCCTGGTTTATTTAGGCATTCAGAAGAATACTCAACTATTCTTCTGAAAGCCTGATACGTTTTAGGCTTTTACAAGAAACCAACCATAGAGTATTATAACACATTAAATGGCTATTTAACCTTTTTTTATTTTCATGTTCACCTAATTCAGACATGCCCAACCTGGGGAAATTCCTTTCGGGACCACATGTTCCGCTTCCACCTCTTATTCTCCTGGAGAGCGGGAGTGGTGGTAGGCGCGTCCGAGAATATCTACTCTGTGATCTACGCTGCACCGTAAATACGAAATATCTGTTCGGGTGCTTGGGGGCGACTGAATTTTCAACATAAAATTTGAATAGTAACTAAAGTCTTAATTATTTTATTGCAGTATGTTTACATTTCTTTTGAATGAATGTAATTGAAAAGAGAAGTTCACAAAGTGTTTCTTTGTTGTCCATTATTGAATATTTTAATATCACAGTTTCGGTTGACTGATACATTTGATTTTTTTGAAAGTCTAACAATATATAATCCATCCAATAGATAATGCATCGCGCCTTCCACTTATGCTTTTCTAAACATGAATAATGTAGTTCACTATTTTTAAATTTTGTTTCTGCACATTAAAAGTATTTACAACTGAATTTGTTGAATGGAACTTATCCCAACGAAAACTTCTTGCAAACTTACATCTGCAAACTTTCAAAATTTTTGTTACCCTTTCTCACTTGGAAAACTTTCCCTTTTTTATAGCATTCCTACAGTAAGATGCACCTAACGGCAGTTTAAAAAAATATCCTGCCTCAAAATTACCTGCCCCGACAATATGCAGGTACTTGGGCGGTGAAAACTGTAAACGCGAACTTAAACCTTAAAGACTTGAACTTAAACATATCAACGTAGTAGGCTTAACTTTACTTTTGAATATTATATATAATACATATAATATTTAATTAAACATATCAGAATTTATTGATACTGAATAGGATTGAGATTTTTTAACTATATTTCAAATCTATAACTTACCTTTCTACGCTGTGCACAATGTTAATAGATTGTTATACTGCAAAAAGCATCAGCCAACATTTGTGTATATTTTACATATAATGTAAAAAACGGTGATATTAAAATATTCAATAATGTACTACAAAGAAACACTTTGTGAACTTCTCTTTTCAATTACATTCATTCAAAAGAAATGTAAACATACTGCAATAAAATAATTAAGAATTTAGATACTATTAGAATTTTATGTTGAAAATTCAGTCGCCCCCAAGCACCCCAACAGATATTTCGTATCTATGGTGCAGCTTACGTCGCAGAGTAGAGATTCTCGGACGCGCCTACCACCACTCCCGCTCTCCAGGAGAATGAGTGGTGGAAGCGGAACATGCGGTCCCGAAGGGAATTTTCCTGCGTTGGGCATGTCTGACCAAAATAATGAAATATACTTTTACAAAATAATAAGAATAATGATTTTATCTCATATATTTAAAAAGTCTTTTAATTTAAGTTCATGTTTTTACAGGATTCGAAGGTAAACATTTATTTATCAATTAACCTTATTATAATGATATAATATTATTAATGACAAATAATCAAGAAACACCTAATTATTAAATAATCTTTTAATTAAAAAATAAAGTTCACCTTTAATTTTTTTCCGCGACCAAATTTCAAAATAAAAATACAATGTTCTCTTCTTTTTATTTAGTTTCGTATTGAAGCTTTTGTTTATATAAGAATTATAAGAGATTATCTACTTTAAACTAAAGGACGATTGTTCATCTTTCAGTAAATTTTAGTTTTCATTTTTTAGTTAATGATTGAATTCACCAATTTACATGCATAATTTGAAATCTGAACACATTTTTTTCGTGGAATTTAATCCCTTTTACTATTTAAAATTGCAACTTGTGCATGGGAAATCGTATATAAGGCTCTTTTCCGTTGTAATATTCACTAAATTCTACCAAAAATGCAATAAGAGTTCGAATGATGCATGTTAAATGGTGAATCCAGCCATTAACTTCTTTCCGTGACCGAATTGCAACATAAAAATGAAATGTTCTCTTCTTTTCATTTAGTTTCTTTTTGAAATTTTTGTTTGTATAAGAATTATAAGAGATTATCTACTTGAAATTAAAGGACAATTGTTCATTTTTCAGTCAATTTTAATTTCAATTCTTTAGAAAATGACTGAATTCACCATTTTACATGCATAATTTGAACTCTGAACACACTTTTTTCGTGGAATGTAATCAATTTTACTATTTCAAATTGTAACTTGTGCATGGAAAATCGTAAATACGGCTCTTTTACGTTGTAATATACACTAAGTTCTACAAAAAATGCGATCAGAGATCAAATGATGCATGTTAAATGGTAAATCCAGCCATTAACTTATTTCCGTCACCGAATTGCAACATAAAAATGAAATTTTTATCTTCGAAACCTGTGAAAACTTGAACTTAAATTAAAAGACTTTTGAAATATATGACATAAAATCATTATTCTTATTTAAAAAAAAATTAAATTCAGCACTTACTTATTTAATTAAAATAAAGATTTTTAAATTAAATGATTATTTAATTAACAAAGAACAATTGATTGCAGTCTCTTTAAAAAATCAGTAGGCCCGGTCGGGCCTCGCTACCAAATAAGAAGGCGAAGCGGCTGGGACTACTATTCCGAAAATATCGCATTCCCTATAGCTTATACACAGAGAAAACTTTTACGAATTATGACTTTTGATCTTTACACCATAATTTCTAATAATTTACTAAACATAATCATTTTTTGCAAACGGGTAATGAAAGATAAATAATTAAGGTTTCCATTGATATAAATATAATAATGACTTATGTAGCTTATATGGTTGTAATGTTTTTGTGAAAGTTCGCGTTTCGTGCGAGTTGCCGAAAAAACTTCCCCAGTTCAAGATTCGTGTTTTCCTTCACCCCAAGGTTCATTAATCATCGAGCATTTTAGTTAGGGGTCGGAGATAAGGTATATTACTGGCAACCAAGGTTCTGCATGACTTTAATCCCGTGTATTGTGTTCGTGCGTTCATGTGAATGCTTCTATCTTGCTTTATAAGTTGCTTTACACGAATCCTTCCATACAGTAACGGTAGTATTTTCTCTCTAGTATTCTTTGGCTTCAAGATGTGTTTACCGCATTGATAGCATAATTTGATTTTTAAATTATTTTATAATTATTGAATAAAATGAAACGTATATTATTTAAATAAATAAATGTTCCAAAAAGTACTTCAACTTTAAACAGAATACTTGTATTTTGTATCAGATAGCTTCATTTTCAATCAATATGAATTTTCTATAAAAAAGATACATTTTCAACAACAAAATTCATTTTCAGTGCAAACTGATCAATTTTAGTCAATAATTATCATTGTTTTTTTTATCAATTGTACTTTGTTAAAATAAAATAATCAAAACAAATCCTCGGAAGAAACGAGGGTAAAATAACGCCGCCAAATAATATATTCTTACTAGCATTAAATACAGAATTATAGTAGAAATATGTGTTTAAGGTGTTTCACTACGCTTTGAAATTAGTTATATATATGTGACCGTCCGCGAAAAA
>CAKNWU010080858.1:0-10110 GCA_932072015.1 Andricus quercustozae | reverse complement strand
TTTTTTTTTAATTGCTAAAAAATATAAAATTAAACAAATCCAAATTAAAAGGTTAGATTCCAAGGGGTAATGGTGAGGAGGGGTTGGAAACCCTTAGTAAATAGACCATAAGAGCGTCTCTTTTGCACCTTTCAATATAGAGTCATACTGAATAATAAAGAAAATAAATAGAATGAATGTCAAACAAAATTTTAAACCAAAAATATCTAAATGACGAAACAAATTTAATTAACATTTACGAATTTGTTTCTCATTTAGAGTTAATGAGACAATCTCTATCTTTCACAGATTGATGATCAAAAATAATTTCAATATTTCGTGAATTACGAAACAAGCTAATAATTCTGATAATAATAAAAATTCTGTTCAGAAGCGATATTATATATTAATTTTTCACTGAATTATTCGTTTGTTGGTGGTCGCAGTGATAAATCCAGCCAATCGCTGTGCTGATCGGGTGCGTGCTGACTTGGCATACGCTGAGCGGCTGGCTGCTGAGCGGCTGCATGTTGAGCTGCTTCTTGTTGAGCGACTGCGTGCTGAGCGGCTGCGTGCAGAGCGGCTGAGTGCTGAACGGCTGCGTGCTGAACGGTTGCGTGCTGAACGGCTGCGTGCTGAACGTTTGCGTGCTGAGCGGCTGCGTGCTGAGCGGCTACATGCTGAACTGCTGCGTGCTGAGCGGCTACCTGCTGAGCAGCTAAGTACTGCCTGTATGCATGCCTTTGGGCTGACTGCTGATAATAGGCTAAGTTCTGCCGGGCAGCGCGCTGAGCGGCTGTCTGCGGATTCGTTCTGAATCCATCAGCATCAGGTGGAGGGCTTGTCGGTTCAATGACTCCACTCTCTTCAATGTAATAATTGGAAGGTGGCGGTGGATTGCTCTGTAAACTCAATTCTGTGAGAAGAAATATAAATTGGTGAACTCTGATCCTTATCCAAGGAAATTCGTAAAAATACAATAAATAAAGGGTAATTCGCTGCATATAAGTATGATTATGGATGGCTAAGAAACTTAATTTTCAAAATTTCCGGACCAACTTTCCATTTTCCCTGATCATTAATATTCAAAGACCAGAATTTGAATCTTGTGACATTTTTAGCGTAGACTCTTTTAAAAATGAAGAAAAACAATAAAATTTCAGGTTAAAATAAAAAATTTATTTATTCATGTGAACCTTAATAGTATAACTGATAATTACCAATGAGATTAAGTAAAACCGCTATGGTTAGAAAAACAGTGTCAATACTGATCCGCATTGTAGATACGTAAAGTTATAACAATTTTTTGCAAAAATATCACGACGTCTGTAACTTATATAATTTCTTTCGTAAAAGTGTACCCGTGAGCAAAAAAAATAAATTATATTTAAAAAATGATAAAAATTCACTGAGGAAGCAATGGAGCTCCTTATGTAATTAGTTTTATTATAGCATATACAGTTAGGTAAAATTCACATAACTCATAAGAAAACGTAAGTGCGAGAGAAACACTTATTACCTACAGCTTAAAAGCATCTCTTTCGCACATTGATATATAGTGTCTTACTGAATAATAAAGCAATTGAAATGTATAAAGATACACAATTTTAATCAAACAATACATGAGTGAATAAATTAATTTAATGGAAATTAACGAATTTTTTTTGCGTTTAAATTGAATTTACAATGTGCAGATATAAAAAATATAAAAAAAGAGAATTCGAGAGGCAATGAATTTGAAATGTTCACTTTGAAATATTATCTAATTTTAAATAATTCAAGTTTGAAAAACTAATACTAATAATTTTCTGTTGAAACAAAAATTAATATTAAGCAAAAAAAACGCATTTTAAACATGAGTTAATTAATTAAAATACATGAATTTCCAATAAAATAGTTGTAAACCAAATGTTAAATAATTAAATTTTCATTTAAACAAATTTATTTTAAACAACCAAAAAACGAATTTTTAAGAAAATAGTTTAATTTTCAAGAAAAATAAGGTTAATTTACTTTCTACCAAAAAATATCAGTTTAAAACCAAAAATGGAATATGTAAATTTTCAGTGATCATGAATTTGAAAAATTATAGTTTTATTCAAATTAAGGTTTTATGTTTGTTTAAGTTACAAATTTCGTAAATTTAAGGTAAAAGTATTTAAAAGTATCGGAAAGTTCGTAAAATTTTCCGTTACTTTGGTAATGTTATCACATTGTAAATTTCAGAATATTTCTAACATTGTCAATTTACTAAATATACGGTTACAGAATTTAGATTTTAAATAAGAGAATTTATCATAATATGACTTTTTTTGATAGAAGAAGTAAAATTAATCAAAACAGAACAGCTATAATCACAATTTCATATTTTTTTATTGAGAAGCTAAATAATCTGGCATTCCTTAATTTTATAAGTCTTAATTTTGTAAATATACATATATACACTTGGGTTTCTTCCTCATATTGCCTTAAATCTAAAAAAAAAAAAAATAAGGAAAAAATTCAAGATGGGTTTTTTGAGAAAATTAACTCAAACAAATGTCAATGTTTCTTTAAAGGATTTAAAGGAGTTTTAAACTACAGATTACATAAAGGAAAGAAAATTATGTCAACTGATTCCTCGAGAAAAATATAAATTACATGTTCATTTTTTTTAAAGTCGTTGTTTAAATAATTTATAATTGTTTAAATTAAACTTTTGAAAGGAAAAAGCCAGCAAGACGCATTTTTTGATTATTTTTCAACAAATTCCATTACTTTATTCAAATTCTTAGTTTCTTAACTTATTGCAAATAGTTTTAATATTTTGTAAGACAGCAATTATTTTTAAAGCAATTTTTTAAATGAGGAAAAAAAACATGCAAAATGTGTGGTCTGTCAACCAGAGTGTTGGATAATAATGATGAAATATTTATCAGCAGATAAGATTGTACATTGTAGATAAAAAATATTATCAAATCACGTGAAGATTAGTATACTTGTGAAAAGTAGGCTAAATAATGTTAAAAATACGTACCTCTATTTTATATATTAAATATTTTTAAAAATATAAAGAGATTTAGACAAAATTGACTCGATTAGAAAAACTCTTATTATATATTAATATCAAAATTTCGATTTGGATGAAAAAGTGATGCGAAGCCCTTTTTCTTCCCTCATTGTCCCTTAAGTTTATACATTTCAAAAAGTTACTACTTTTAGTTTTAACAATAATGCCGCAATGAGGCCTACAATTTAGAATTTGAGAATTTAAACAAAATTTTCCTATGCATACCAAAATTATTGTAATTTTTTGTTATGTACAGTTTTTGGTATTGAATGCAAATAAAAAAAATTAAACAAAAAATATTACTTTTGTTTATGACATTAATTGCTGTAAAAAATTCTAAACATTCTATAATATTTCTATAATATGCAGAGAATTTTACAAAAATTAAGGGATTTGGCAGGATTTCAAATATTTGAAAGGATTTCGTAAATAGGCTTTTATGATATTGTAGGGTATTGAAAAAGATTCCAAGAGATTTCAGAGGATTTCCAGGATTCACAAATATTTCAAAGGATTTTTAATGGATTGTACAATATATTTTTTATAGGATTTGAGTCATTCTAAGGGATTTTAAAGGATCTTAATAACGCATTTTAATAAACCCATGGTGTCAAATAATTGCATAGGGCTTCAAATATTACAAAAGCTTTTAAGGAATATCATAATATAAAAAAATATAAAAATAAATAAATAAAAGAGGAATATCATCAGATTCCGTTTAATTTTAAGGGATTTTATAATATTTTAATGGATTACAACAAATGTATTCAAAATTTTCAAAATTACATTTATTAGTATTTAGCAATTTTTCATTTTCAATTTGTAGATTGGGACAGATCGTCTAAAATTTTGAAACTTTACCAAATTGTTCTTTGGTATAAGTACTTTACTCAGATAATTTTAGAAAAATAAGCTCTTATTTTTAGTAAAAGTTGAAAATTACTGGGACTTAGAGTGGCGAAATTTTCGGCAATCATTCCTGTATTAATCAAAAGAAGGTTATAGAAATGAAAATATTGACAAATAAACAATCTCCACTAAGATAACGTATTTTGATGATAGTGCTTTAAAATGGAAAAATTATAATTATTTACACACTTCATCTATTACTTAATTAATTATTTTTAATTTTTCTTTAAATTAATGAATTTATTAATTGATTAGAATAAAATTCCTAAAATGTCTAACTTGACATTTTTTTCTCAAAACTGTAGAATTTTTATCCAAATAATTAAATTTTTAACCAAAAACATGAATTTTCAAACGAGAAGATTTATTTTATATTTCAAAAAAATTAATTTGCAACAAGATACACTAAATTTTCAACCAAATAGATGAATTTTCAATTGAAAAGTATTAATTTTTGACTAAAAATTGAATCGTTAAAACTTTAGTTAGAAAAGTAATTTTAAACAACAAAAAAAAAAACAAAAACCACAGTTTTCTACAAAACAATTAAATTTTCAATGAAAGAGATAACTTTATACTAACATGAAGAATGCTCAACTGGAATAGTTACATTTTCTGATAAAAAAATGATTATTCAGCAAAATAGTTGCATTTTCAATCAAAGAGATGAATTTTCAACCAAAATTATCCATCTTCATCCAAAAAATAAAATTTTAACAGAGCAGTTTCACATTCAGCCAATTAGTTGAATTTATAACCAAGAAGATTAAGGTTGTACAAAAAAGATGAGTTTCTAACAAAATACATGCATTTTTAAAGTTTATTGTCAACCAAAAATTGAAATTTTCAACAAAAAATAACTTTTTCACAAAATTATTGAATTTTCAACGAAATAATTGGATTTTCAACCAAACACATTAATTTTCAATAAAGAACATTAATTTTCTACAGAAAATAATAACTTTTTAACAAAATTCATAAATTTTCCACCAAATAGTTGAATTTTCAACTAAAAAAGATACATTTTCAACCAAAAATGGAAAAGGTAAATTTTAAGTTTGAAAGAATTAAAAAAAAAACAGATTTTCAAAAGAATATATGAATTTACAATACAATAGTAGAATTTTAAACTAACAATGAATAACAAAAAACGAATATTTATATTTAAAGGTTCAGTTAAAAAAATTAATTTTGAACAATAGGTAACGGACTTTCAACAGAATACATGAATTTCCAGTAAAATTTGAATCTAAAAAAGATAAGTTTTCAAGTAAAAATGAAATAGTTAGATTTCGGTTGAAAAATATAATTTTCAACAACAAGAAAGGAGAATTTTCAACAAAATAGTTCAATTTTCGACAAAAGAGATGAATTTCCAACTAAAATGGGGAATATTTTAAACAAGAAGAATATGAATGAAGAAGATGAATTTTCAACAAAATGCGTAAAATTTCAACCAAGTAGTTTAATTTTAAATGAAAGTAGATCAGTTTATAACCAACAATGGAATAGTTAATTTATAAGCTAAAAAAATTAATTTTTGACCAGAAAAAATTAATTTTCAACAACATAGTTAAGTTTTCAACCAAAGACATGAATTTTCGATTAAAATGTTAAATGTTAAAAAAAATGGATTTTGAATAAAGTCGTTCCACCTCAAACATATTAGTAGAAAGGGGCTTGGAAAATTAGAAAGCTGCATTAAAACTATTTAGATATTAATGCTTTTCAGAAATTTTTCAAATTTTAATGTCTACGGTTTAAAAGATGACAGTTTTAATTTTCAAAAACTGTTAACTGAAATTTAAACTTTAATTAGAAATTAAATACGGAACGTTCCTTGAAATATATTGTTTTCGAAGGCAAAA
Source organism: Andricus quercustozae (assembly GCA_932072015.1). Classification (NCBI taxonomy): domain Eukaryota; kingdom Metazoa; phylum Arthropoda; class Insecta; order Hymenoptera; family Cynipidae; genus Andricus; species Andricus quercustozae. The sequence goes on along the minus strand of CAKNWU010080858.1, from coordinate 4,305 downwards.
TATGAGACACGTATTTTTTATTCTTCACGAAAAAAAAATTTGTTATGATTTGAGTTCTACTTAAATATCTAGGTGAATTATGAAAAAAAATTATTGAAATTTGTTATACAAAATTTTGTATAAAAAGGAACAAAAATCGACATAGTTTAATTTTCTTTGCAACAGCTTGTTGCCCAATCTACATTCTTTCAAATCCTTATTAAAAGCTTTTTTTTATAATATAAAATAAAATTTTCATAACAATAATGCTTTTTTAAAATGATGATATTTTGAAAAATTGACTTCACATTATAAAAAATAAGATTTTCTATACTAATGAATTTCTCGCAGGATTGCTCATTCGTATTATTATAAATCTAAAAAAAAAAATCCAGAAAAAAATCAAAGTTGGGCTTTTTGCAAAAATTCACATTTTAGTGTATTCCAAAAATGTACGCCGTTTCAGTAATTACAATTTTTTTTATGTTTCTTTGAAGGATTTTTTCAAGAGACATTTCTTTAATGAAGAAACATACATTGACAATTTGTGGCCTCAAAACAAAAGAGTTCAGCCTTCGGCGTAAATGATGAAATATTTATCACCACACAAGTTAAAACTGCGCCGTAATAAACCATTTAACTCGAAAGATTTTTTTATTTAACCTTGCAGATAAAAATATGCATATATTTTCACTGAGCCAGTTGGCCGCAAATACAAAATGTCTGAAAACCAAAAAAAAAACTATTAAAAAAAGTTGAATTTTGAACTAAAAAGATGAATTTTAAACTGAGAATATTTATTTTCTACCGAAAAAATAATTTTCAACCAACTAGATGAATTTTTAACTAAAAAGATAAATGTAAGCCAAAAATAGAACAATTATATTTGAATTTAAAAGTTTAAGTTTTTACTAAAGCAGACACTAATTTTCAACAAAAAAGTTAAATTTCCAACTAAGAAGATGAATTTTCAACTAAAATTATATATAAACCAAAAGATGGATTTTTAAGAAAACAGTTTAACTTTCAATCAAGTAATTTAATTTTCATAAAAAAAGATAAATTACCAAATATTAGAATAGGCTACATAATCGGCTGCGAAACTATGTTTTTTAGGTGTATGGTGCCTACAATGGCCAATTTTTTGAATTGATTAGGGAAGAAAATGTTGCGGATAGAGGAAGGAAGCGGGAAGTTAGATGATCATGGAGGAAGAACTGATGAGGAGGGGTTGGTAGAAATGTAAGAAAACTTTTTGATGTAATTTTTGTTGGCTTCTGATACTTTCATTTGACTTCTGTTCATAAACAATATCGTGTATTGGTTTTACACTGAATTATTCACTTGTTGGTGATGTCAATATCAAAGACAGCGGACCATCCTGTTGATTGCTTGCGTTCTGATTTGGTGCGCGGTTATCAGCTGCCTGCTCAGCGCTGAAGGGCTTCCAACGCACCAGCTTAGATCTGCCTGGATGCGTTCCTGGATTCTGCATTATTATTATTATTTCTTCTGTTAGAATTAGCATCAGGTGGAGGGTTCACTGGTCGAACGAATCCATATTCAGCAATGTTAACATTAGAAGGTGGCGGCGGATTACTCTCCAAACTTAGTTCTCTAAGAAGAAATATGAATAGGTAAATTCTATTGAAAAAATAAGATATGAAAATATATCGTGTATTAGTTTTACACTTGATTATTCACTGTTTGGTGGTGCCAATGTCAAAGCCAGCGGATCATCCTGCTGATTGCTTGAGTTCTGATTTGGTGCGCGGTGATCGGCTAACTGCTGAGTAGTTGCCCGATGAGCAGCTGCCTGATTAGCGGCTAAATACCACCTACTTGAGCGTTGAAGGGCTTCCAATGCACCGGCTGAGATCTGCCTGGATACTTGCCTGGATTCTGTATTATTATTGTTATTTCTTCTGATAGTATTAGCATCAGGCGGATAGTTCATTGGCTGAAAGACTCCATATTCATCAATGTTGACTTTAGAAGGTTGCTGTCGATTGCTCTATAAACTTAATTCTGTAAGAATAAACATGAATAGGTAAATTCTATTTTTAAAAAATATATCAAAAGATATCGTGTATTAGTTTTATAATTAATTATTCACTTTTTGGTGATGCTAATTTCAAAGCCAGCGGATCATTCTGCTGATTTCTTGTGTTCTGATTTGGTGCGCGGTGATCGGCTACCTGCTAAGCAGTTGCCCGATGAGGCGAATAATATAGTCGTATGCAACAACTGCAGAGTTCAGACATTCGCGCGCTGGGCACACCATGCCACGGCGTAAGTTCTTAATTATTTCTCGAAAACTAAGAGAGATCCCATTTTGATATTTACAAGTCATGCATGTTCAGAAAAAGAATAAAAAATTTCAATTTTGAATGTCTCCTAAGTTTTTAAAATTTTTCAACTATTATTTTAGCGTTTTTCTTTCAAACCCCAAGGGAACGGATACTAGAATTTTTTATCAAAATTACTAACAATAGCTGAAATTCTTCGAAATATTTTAGATGGAATTTCTCTCTTAGAGCTTTCTCGAAATATGACGCCTTATGACGTTACCCCGATCCCGAAACGCCCTTACCTGGAGAAGCCGGTCTGGAGCGAATAATGCCACACTGAAAAAAATGCTATTGAATAAAAAGTGCACAGTTTTGCGCAAAAAATTTTCATTTGAATCAATAATATCTACGTTTGGACGTGCGCTAAAGTGCGTACTTTTGATTAGATAGCATTTTATTCTCAGTCTACCAGCTTATTTCGGCACCCAGGAAATACCCTATCCCAGTACTCCGCGCTACACAGGCATCATCCTCCTTCGAAGATATTTCCATGACTTAGCTAGACGATGAATCGAGATCCAGGATTCACCACGACGCATAGCGTTGAATGATTGATTCTTTCAGAATCATCGCCTGGATCTAAAATATTTCTGGCGCATTTCCACTCACCTCTCAAACTGGTTACTCTCCGTTCTAAAAGCACTTCGCCAAAGATTCATCTGGAAGTATTAGGATGTAGCAATCTCTGGTCATGCAAGAACAGAGGAAATAATTCGGGCCATTCGAAAGCGCAGCTTCCACGACCAGCACACACCACCAGGAACCCTCATGTGTGGTCCTCATGGGTGCTTATCAACACATTAACAAAGGGAGCTGCTTCAACTCCGTTTGTCACATACATGCTGAATAATTCCTGGGTTAACAAATCCTTAAACACCCCGACGTCGCCCCCTCAGTAGAGGAGGATACGATGGAGTCACAAAGAAAGTGTCCTAACGGAGACTTTGGGACATGGGTCGAATCTCATAGTATGTAGACCCGCCCCTGCAATCCGGGCTCTGCGGGGTGTGTTCTTTATTTTCCTTGCTTCTCGTGGAACCATAATAGGCGCCACATACAAAATTAATAAGAAGAACGAGACCTGAATAACAGTTAACGGGGCCATGGCTGCAAAAAAATTCTCTGAAGGAACTCCTACGGCTCGTTCTACAGACAAGAGGAGGAAGGACTCCAAAGACACTCCCCCGAATAGAGAGTCGAAACGGCAGAAGGCTCTGGAAATGCAGGGCCTCACATTCTCGCAGATGGCTAACAACACCCTGGTGAGAGTTGTCGTTGAGTTGGGTTATCCTGAAACCTGTCTAACTGTTAAGGAGGTGGACAGGTTAAGGGACGAAATCCCTACACGCAGAAAAAAGAAATGTTATATTTACTTATCAAGAAATGCAACGTGTTTCTTGTAACCGTAACAGTAAAAACTGCTCTTAATGAGAGTTTGAAAATGTCAAAATCACTTAGCATTTCGTAAATGTTTCACTGTGAAGTTAAGGTGAATTAAAAGGTAATCATTTAGTAAATTACACCTCTATTCCCAAGTATTAAATACTGTAAGATATGTGAAATTCACTGAACCGAGATTACAATAGTGGTGCAGTGAACATTGCAGAAGGATCGGTACATGTTACCGATCCGAAACGCGCGGACCACCGGATGAATTCATGACACCATCAGCAAAATGGATGGATTACATTACCTCATGGCATCACCTAAAAAACATTTTTTTTACATTTCTGTGACAGTCGTCACATTAATCCATATTCCCACTTAGCAATAAAGGGGTTTTATAATAAATAACACTATTTTGGATGGCCATCTTATTCACAGATCGCGTACAGTTGAGAGTTTATTGGAGCAAGACGTGTTTGTGTCCCGCGCCTGTTACAGCTGACTTGTATGGATATGAGGTCAATGCGAGAACTTTTTTCTTGTGCGCGCGATGGCATGGACGCGTATTCAGAAGTCGTTACTGAGGTCA
>CAKNWU010080855.1:0-12888 GCA_932072015.1 Andricus quercustozae | reverse complement strand
TTTCAGATCTCTCTCACTCTCGCAAACTTTAAGTGGATGTACTTTAAAGTGGCTGCTGCATTATTTCTGCAATAGCTGATCGCCGAGGTATTTCTGAATTTTGGTACAGAAAGGAATTTCTAAAGATTTGGAAAGAACAGAAATTGTAACGAATTAGAGAGAATTGTTAGCCTCCTAGACGCCACCGCTAGATGGCGCTATCTAATCACTACTTCCCCGACGCCACCGCTAGGCGCGCCTTCTTCCCGCGAAATTCAAACCTGACAATAAAATCTGAGACTTGATGAAGTGAGAGCGAAAAGTTTCAAGTGTCTTAGGCTTCAGGGTGTCTGAAATGAAAGTCTTCTATACGAAAGCGAATGTCCTTCATTATATGTCCCTCTTTTCCGAATGGTAGTGTGTCTCTCTTACTCTTATCTTGCGCGAATGTTCTGCTACGCCCACCGAGGCTATTCGCCTTGATGGTGGCCATACCATTACACGAGTTTTGATCGCCGGTCGTTACGCGGCGAGTGTTCGCCTTGCGATTTATTTGCGTATGTGCGTATGTGCTGGCACGCATACAATCTCAGCCAGCACTCGTATGAATACTTTGTCAATGTTGCATCTTTCGATCTGCCTGAACGAGAAACCATTCTAGGTCGCTGTAACGAGGATACTCTGCACGACGATTTCACACGCGCATGCAAATCCGTCGCGTAGAGAAACGTGTCGACATACTGGAGAAGGTGAAGACAGTCTTTGGCACGCCTCTAGATCTCCAGCATCCGTGGTCAATTCACGCACAAGCGCAACATAATGTCGTGGGAAAAGTAATAAAAATCACTTGACCATTATTTTGATCTTTTTTTCTTATAATTGAGTGTACCAGGTAAGAGGGACCACTTCGATAGGAATGAGCTTTGACAGAGAGGAAGGACATTTCTTTGGATCTAACTGTCCAATCAATCCCAGGACTTAAAAGGACAAAAATCTTTACACTCGGTGGCTACGTGGACAAGTTGACGGCTATCTCGAACACCATTTACCGGACAAGGGAGATAATAACACGTAGAAGTAAACTAGTTGCTTCCCATATATCCCCCTTCCCCCCTCAACTCCCTTTCCATCAAAGGGTCGCTGTTTTCTTCCTGTAACTGGGAATTTCACGTGAAAAGTAGTTAGCGCAAGCAGACTTGCTGAGAATGTCGACAAAACAGTCGCTCGCCAACGGAATCGGCAGCTCGGACCTGCCATTTAACGTACCTTCCTATTACTCTTCTTTTTCTTTCTGTACTTTGCCATTTTTAGCTGATCTCAATAAAACAAGCTAAAAAGATGACTTTTTAGCTACCTGGCGGTTGAGATCGGAAACGAATACGTGGATTGAAAGTTAAAAGTTTCATGATTGCAGACCTTCCGAAACTGAATAAAAAAAAAGTTATTAGTCCTATTATGGCAGTACTTTCTTGCGACATAAATCCTATGAGTAGCTAGCTGTACAAATTATAAAAAAGTGGATCTTTTCTAAAACTTTTGTTCCTACTTGGACTATTAACAAATTTTAAGAAAAGTTGATACTTTAGTACTGATTTATTACATACCTGTCACTTTAATGTGACTTTATTCGGAATCTTATGAGGACTAGATTGGCACTTTTTTACTCGGGAACTTTAATGAATCTCTTTTAACTATAAATTCTTAAAATATAGATAATCTTAACTTTTTTTAAAACTATTTTTAACTTCATTTGCAGTATTCAGTAGCAATTACGAAAGGGTATGTAACGGTCTATTGACGTACGCAATGCATACATCGAGATAACGAAATTATCTTCAGTGACGTCATTAAGGAGATCGGATCACCATAAGTGATCCGCATTGAAACTCTTGCAACTTGCAAAAGTCTCGGACCAAGAATCGCGTTGCCAAAGAGGCTTAAAGGATCGATTATACAAATAATTGAGTTCAATGTGCGCTATGTCTTGAATACCTGATTATGGGAAAAGCAGTCAAGTGGAAATACTTAAGATGTTAGGATTTGTAAGATTTCGTTTTGTTCGGGTAGAGCCCGTAGAGTATTTAATCAACAATAATTCAAGTAGTTAAACGAGTTTTACAAGCTTAAGGAATTTCGCATTTGCATAGAGGAAATACAAAAACTGACAAAGGAGAATTTATAGTGGCTTTGCGAAATGTCAGATCTTCAATATAATTTTAAACTTCAAGTTTCTCTTTCATCATCTTCAGATTTGATCGAATCATCCGAATTTTTAAAGAGTCAAATCATTTACTAACACAAATCTGAACAATCAATAAGTTGTGTATAACTTATCGATAGGCTAAAGCAATAATTTAGCCATGATTTATTTTCTTATTGCAAAGATATATTTTGATGTAGAGGTTTTATAGTAGAAGTTGTTCATTAAATCATGATCTTTTATAGAGAATTATATTTCAATTAATAGATTAATCTTAATTATGTCGACAAGTTGCTAAGTTGAAGCGGTAAATCACTTTCTTTCATTAGAAAAAAAGAGTATTTTGTTTCTGAGTCGGGTGATTTACGATTTGGGATGGGACGGTCATGTTTTCAGGTTCCGTAAGATTTACAGTGTCATCGTTGATTTGAGCCAGGTTAGTGTTTACGACCTTTGGGATCATTAATAAAATTCGGGCCTACTGTTTTACTAATTTGACGGTGTACTTGGGGCCTAATTTATTGTTTTTGAAATATATGATCTTATGGTGATAGTATTGATCTGAGTTATGCGCCGAATTTTTATATTAGAACAAAATGATTAAATTTCCAAGTGTCTCGATTTAAGAACACATCACTCGATATAATTGAAATCAAGACATAAGGTTTGAAGAATTCGTACCAACGTGTAAGTCTCGAAGCGCGTAACCAGGGCTTAGCCTTGCTACCAAGCCGACAACAGAAATAACAAACGACGTGCGATCCTAATTAATTACACGACCGCTAATTACTGTAATTATATGTTGCCACACCCGCTCTCACCTGACTCGTTCCTGGCCGACGTAGGGATGAAAATGAAAAGAAACGTCACTAGAAAAGAAACAGGGGGACGAGTTTTTATTTTCTTAAACTGCTTTCAAGCTACTACTTTACTATTGAAATAATCTACAGACTTGAAATGAGCACTTAATAAAAAATGATGTGTAAGCGATTTTATACTCAAGTTCCATTAACAAATGCATGACTGTTTGGAATAAATTTGCATTTAAATAAAGACTGTAGCATCATTAAAAGGTAAACTTAATATAAGGATATAGGAATAAGTTGTTTTTAAAATAGTAAAAAGAATATCAAATAAATTTTCAGAATTGTAATTTTAACTTTAATTTTTTTTATTTAGGTCTCAATTCTGATGTTGGCCGATTACTTGTTGATTGACTCTTAGTTCCAAAGATTGACTACGTGTACATGCATTTGCTAAACATTCGACGTTGTAACCTAAACCGCGAGCGGCATGTCCAGCACTCCACCAATGAACGTAATAGCACGACGTCGTTAATTAAGTGGATTTTCAATCAAGATTCAATCGGTCTCGGTGTAAATGTAAATGCACCGAACCCGTACGCAGAATATGTGCTCAACTGTTTCCGCTCGAGATGTTGCATATAAATGTCATTGTGTATTGTGTACTAATGTCGAGCTAATGTACTGTTGACCATTATTTGTCTTTATATATATTTCAATATACATTTATAACATTTTACACCCTAAATCAGGCTAGTCGCTAGACTGGGAATTTTTTGAAACTGGCAAAAGCCGGAAAATGACAGTTAATTTATTTTCAGACCAGGAATTTTTCTAATTTTTAGTAGAAAACTGTATCCACTCTCTTTAAGGATTTACTCCGTGTACTTTCAACGTTTCAAAAATTATAAAAAACAATTGAGGAAGCTCACTTTTCTCTCAGGCTCAAGATGGTTACAGCCCTATATGTCGAAGGTATTTTTGTTATAGATAGATTTTTGAATAGTTTGCACGTGGACAAGAGCAGTATGCCTCAACAGTTGAACACTTTGTTTAATTATTATAAATGGTTAAAATTTCAGAGTACTGAATTTTCAATTCTAAATCCCAGAATTTTAATTGTAGCATTTTTTAAGCATTAATTTTGCAATCTACACTTTTTTGTTTTTACATAAATATTTAATTTGAATCATTTAAAATATACAAATTCTTAGTTTTTAACTGTTTCCAAGTTTTCTGTTTTAGTACTGACATATTTTTACATTGTCATCCTAATGAGAAGGTATTAATTTTATGTAAAAAATGACATCACCAGTTTCGATCAAATCTCCATTTGAGACCCCCTGAGTGAGAAAAAGGGTTTTTACGAGAGTGGCTGAGTGTAGTAGTAGTCTGTAGACACGATAACTTTCGAAAGAATTATGGGATTGGATTGTGCTTTGGCATACTTTTTCAGAGCCCAAAAAGAAAGTTCAAGTTCGCTAACCAACCTTCTGTGATCAATGGTAGTGCTTTACTCGTCAGAAATTCTAATGAAAAATCGAAAATGGAAATTTTGAGCCAACCGGCACGAGAAAAGATTATATTATTAAGAAGCTACATATTGTTCACCTCAAAAAGACCTACAGTGAGACCATTTTTTGATGACAAATATGTTTCTTGTTTTAATTATGAAAAATGTTATCAATTTTTTTGCCAAACTATGCGAGATGCGAAAAAATATTGATAAGAATTCATCTCAAAAAGATCTACAAATTCCGGTAATTTTTTTATTTGACCCATCGTTTTTGTTTTAATCGTGAACATACTTTTTTCAAGTGTGAAGCGTCGAGATACGTGATTAAAATGTGTTGATATATTCGATAAAATCGAAGGTGCTTTAACATACCGGAATTCAAAATTACAAAATTTCAGTTGTCGATGGTTTGTTCAATTTTAGAGGCTTTCGGTTGAAAAGAAATAAAAAGTATCAATAATAAATTACTTATTTGAATCTTGATTTTCCTTTCCGTCCTTTTAAACAATTTCTTCAACCTTCATCATTATAATTTAAAGCCTCTTAATACTTGCTTCACGAATTCTAAAAGAATTCTTAAGAATCTAAAATATTTCTCTTTATGCATCCCAAGGAGAAAGACGTATACAAAGTACACATAACAGAATCTTGTTTCGCAAAAGGCAAAATAGTAAATAATTTGCAGGATCATATAGAGGGCATTTTATTATCTTTCATGTGCACTATCAGGCTAACGCTAACTGAATTACGACATCCAATTATCTTCCATTGGAAAGTCTCAGCATCAGAAGAACGGTGTTCTGGTACCCAGGATCTCTCTCGCAACGGCATAAGCAAAGCGACATCGTATTATAATGATATTCCAGGAGCATAAATACTTTTCATTCTTTAAAAATTCTTTTAAAGTTGCTTCTCATTCACGCAGCAGAATCGAATTAACGATCCAGTCTGGAACTTTGGTTTTAAATAACGCCTTCCCGATTCCCGTATAACGAGCGCTAACGCGTCTCCGATATACCGGAATCGTGTGTGCGGGCGTTTCTCGAGTATATCGCGTACTCGCGCATAAATCCACACACGTAAGTACACGCAAATTCGAATGGATATGCAAATTATGCGTGAGCAGAGTCCCTCTCTCGCTGGGGGTCCGCGAAAGTCGAGACAAAGTCACAGCGGGATTCTCTTGGGGTTGAGCGAACCCTGCAAGGAACATCATGTCCTACTTTGACAAAACGATCGAAAAACAGCCTTTTTGAGTTCCAAATGGTAATTAATATTCTTTAAAAAACAAATATTTTTTAAGTAGCACCATTCTGACACCAAACATCTAAAATAAGAATGATCATTTATATACGAATTGATATCAGGTCAGTCCATAAGTTCGTGCGTATTTTTTAACACTTGAAAAGTAAAAAAAACACAGAGTATATTCAGTTAATCAATTAAATATTTCCCTTATTACTGATACTAATTGCTATTGTTTCAACAACATATCGATGCCTTGTTTGTAAAAAGACTGGAAAAAAATACATACCTAACGTGGAAAAATATGCACGAATATATGGACTGACCTGATATATGAACCTTTAATTTAAGACAGTGGCAATTAAATGCATCTAAATATGGAAAAGCTGAAAATTAAAAGCAACCCATCTTTGAATCTTTCACAAAATAAATAGTTTCACGATTCGTTTTAAAGTGTTTATCTTTAACGAAAAAAGCTCTATCGAAATAATGTATTAGTATTATTCACTAGATACTTTTATGAAAGAGTAGACTGAATGACTAGCAAAATAAATTAACATACTTAAATTCCTCAGCGACCACCCGCAACTCTGAATTTGTCTGCATTCCCCTTTTCCTTTTTCAACCCCGTTAGGAGTCCTGGAGGTAGCGCTACGTTCAAATGAAATTTTCCGCGACATTGCATTCGAATGCGATTAAAGCGCGAACGATGCTGTAGGATGGATGGAGGGAGAGGAAGATCTCTCTTTCATTCTCTCAACCCCTACCTCTTTCCTCTCAGCCACCAGGATATCTCGAAATCGAATTGTAACTTATACATCCACCCCTGGATTGCAGGATTCGATAGTACAGCTCGTGATTCATCGGTCGGTAACGTGAAATGCTTCGTTAATTCGCGACCGGTATCGATTCGTCTGCTTTGGATTCACACACAATTCCCCCAAATCCTGTGCATTATTATCTTTCCGGGAAAAATCATTGCGAACCGAAAAATTAATAAATATAAAAATTAAGGATCTGCAAAGTGACTTAGGGTAGGATTCGTTTAACCAAGATCAGCTACTTAGGTTACTTCGAGTTTTCGGATTTTGGAACTGTCAGACTGGTTTCGGATGATCAACCTTGGTGTAGGCTCAGACTTTCGAGCTTTGGATGAAATCGGGCTTCCGGGTTTTCTGGCGGGATTCGAGTTAAGATTTTGAATTGTAAGGCCGATTTCGGATCGGGATTTGGGGTGTTGTAGCTGGTCTCGGGTCATCTAGATTCGGGTTGTCGAGCTGGTTTCAAATCGGACTTTCGCGCTGTCTAGAGGGATGCGGGTATCAGGATTCGAGACGAGATTTCAGGGTGTCCCGGTGGTCTCTTACTTTTAAGCTTCAGGGCAGCTTTCGTCTTCGGGGTCGAGCCCGACCAGAAACATCGTGTTGAGGTCGGGCCATTAGAAGTGTTGCACATCCTGAATTGATACATTTCGTAGTTCCTTATCACTATTCGAAAGGGAACGCATCTGAGAGAAGCTTCAAGCTGTATTGGCTCTTCCGGGATCTAGGATGATGGAGTGGGTTTCTACGTAGATTCTGGGAGGATTGGGTTGCAGCATTTTGTGAAGAGCTTCGATGGCAGAGTGAAATCTCCTGCTTGGGATGAGAGAGTAACGTCACCAAAGGTATATGTCCATCACTGTCAACCTCTGCCTGCAAGGATGCGCTGCCAGGGTGACGGCGCGGATCGAAATTGACGGCGAACGACGAATTACGACGATGTGCCACTTAAGGATGTGGAAAAGCATATACCACTTCCTCCATTTTAGACCACCGCGACCTTCGCTTTCAGGATTTATCGCGGGGTTAATAGATACGTTCGCCTGCAAAGTAAATTCCGCCTTTACCCATGACCTAATACCAACAAATAAACGCCGACAACCAGCTTAGAAACGTAAATGACGCAACCGCAAAGTACTAAAATTTCCCACGTAGTCGCAAAGGTCAGAGCTTGAAGTTTCTAAGCCATACGTTCGACCGCGTATGGTCTGTATTCCAGCTTAGCCTGTCAGGATTGCGCTATATTGAAAATCAGATATCGTTATTCGATTTATCGGAAACGTATACTTGACGCTATCGTCTCATCGATACGCGGTCGTTACCATGATCGACAGATTTATCGCATCTCATTAACCAACTTGATTTCATTGCCAGTATTTCTAATTTATGTCACTTATGAGACGATTCCAGAACCAATAAACATTTTTGCGTTTATTGATTTCAAATTGATAGATTTCTATTTTTGATTTAAACTCGACCTAATTCGATAGCGAATCATTAATAATAGTACTTGTCATGAAATGATAAATAAGAGGTCAACGAAGATCCTAAATTGTAGAAGTAAATAGAGGACCTAACACCTGACAAATACAGAAATCCCCGGATCAATATCCACCATAATTCCTCTTCGTCTCACCTTCTCTCATAGGTTCCCCCAATTTCTCAAGCTTCCACAAATCTTCTCTTACTTTAACCAAGATATAATGGAACCAGAAATATATATCGTGTTAGAATTGCAATTGTGTATATCACCAGATGTAACTAATGTTGGACGGTGTGTGCGTGCTTTCTTCTCGTCATAAAGCACAGGTTGGTAAAGTAAGAGGGGCACGTAAGGTGGAGAGAGTGTCACCGCAGGTGCGGGCATTCTCATCGTAAATAGCATGGTTGGTATTACGAGATAAACATGAAAGAAGCATCCAGTGGTCCTAATTAGGGCGTCGCTCTGGTAACACCTTCGAACTATCGCATTTCCACCCTCGCGTGGGTGCCCACGGAGGTTATACATAACCCTCGCGATACCGGGAGTAACACCAACAGCAAGACTTGTCTTGTCCTGCCTTCTCTTGTCGACGTTTCAACCTCTTTTTGGTGCGAAAAGTCCGAGAAGCGATCCGAACCGGTAATCTCTTGGGAGGACCAATGGTCAGAGTTTGTGTGGGAGGATGCAGATTACTCGAGGACATTTGCGATGACGACCAATGCCATGAGATTAAAGTCGTGAGAAGTCTGTCGGCCGTATTGATAAAGTGCTTCCACGAAGCAGTTAAATTATCAGACAACAGATTTAAGAAAAAAATCTTCTATTATAACTGCAATTTTTAGAATTGTTTAAGCAAATATTAGAAGAGAATAAAGAGGCTGCAGCAGCTATTGAGTCAAATGCCCAGACTGTAGATTAGGGCGTTACTTATTTATCAAATATCGTTCCAACGGTCCAGAAACAATTTTTTATTCCAAATTTTCATAAAATCGGTAAATATTTATCTCTGTTTTTTATTTTTTACTGTAGATGTCATAAAATGACTTATAAGTTATTACTGATAAATGGAGATACAACAATACTGTGCAATTATATAATGCAGAGTATAATAATAAGTCACAAAAATAGGAGCTGATTTTAAATTTCACATAAAGGAGACTGAAATTTTGATCGGCACTGATGTTATAACATATATATCGGATTTTAAAGTATCTGACCTACACATGATTAATTCATCCGTATCACCATCTGTTCATGTTATTCATTCCCAATTTGCATATATGTCCACTGCTTAAGTGTCAAGATCATAAAAAAGCTTTTACCCGCCTTAGTAAACATGCAATTTTAAACTTCAGTATATAGCTGCCGATCGGCAGAAGTAGATAGAGGTACAGTCTTATGAAATTTATTTTAGTGGACATGACTCGATCTCTAGAACACGGATACCATTCTTGTTCACACGATACGAGAAACTGAAACTCGTCCTCGATTGAGGTGATAAGCATGGAATGAAAAGATATTCTCCCAGAGGCTCGTTTTATTCCGATTCTACTACGTATGGAGATGGCCATCCATGCGAAGTATTATGTTCTGTTATTGAATATATGCTCTTTTATTGAATGGATGTTCTTTTATTGAAACTTGAAAATTCAGGAGGTATCTACTCCCACTCATGCTGATATTAAGATTATATAAACGAAGAAAGAATCTTCAAGAAGAGTCTAAAGTCTATTTTATTTTTGGTACTTGACCATTTAGATATCTGCGTAGCTGTTGTTGAAGCCAACCGTAATTTTCAATTGGTTTGGTTTAGTTATTTTTAGATGATTGTATCCAACAGATAGAAGCTTTTTTCATTTCTTGGGATATCAATTCTCTAGTACTTCGATAACTGGTTTTTGATAAAAGGTAGTGCCAAAGCCACAGCGTTCCAAGTTCTTCGTTTCAAAGAAAATTCTTTAGGGCATCTACACCATCATTACTATCATCTCTATAATGTACAACATCAATATTCATAGTAGAGGATGTTAAGACAATTTTTCATCTGCAACATCTTTTGTTAGATATTTTCTTCAAATATTTTTGTTGTTAGAGGAGCATTTCATGCAAATTTGCAGTTGGTTTAAATATTTTTAGAACGTTGTATCCAACAGATAATAGCTTTTAATTTCTTAGTATTTCGTTTCTATAGTGCGAATAAAGAAGAATGTTTGTGAGATCAAGTAGTCTCAAAGCCATACGGTTCTATGTTCTTCGTTTCAAAGGAATTATACTTTAGAGAAACTGCAGCATCTTCACTATTATTTGTATAGCTTACAGCATCAATATTCATCGTAGAAGATGTTAAGAAAGTTTGTGATCTGCAACATCTGCTGTTAAATTTTTTTCGTAATGCTTCTGCCGTTAAAGGAGCATATCGTAGGAGTGTTTATTTTTTTTAGTTATTTTTAGAAAATTGTACCCAACAAAAAGAAGCCTTTTATTTCTCAGGTCACTATCAGTTTTATGATTTGCAACATCAATTCATTGGAGAGGATGCTTAAAAAGTTTGTCATCTGCAACATCTATTTAATAAGTTTTTTTTACCCTGCTGTTTTTAGAAGAGCATGTCATAAGGTTATTTATATAGCAATGAAGAATATAATGTTTCGCAGCATCTATAGCGTGTTCTAGTGCAATATAATGAAATACTCTAATCTTTGAGAGAAAGGCGAGGAAAGCTGTCGCTGTTAATGGGTCATGCGTGCGGATATCTGACCTGGGGTCGAGTTTGGGTGTTAAAAGGTGGGCAGGTTCCGGCACACCTCCCTGTTAACCGATTGGATCCATTCCGCTTGCTCTTCTCTTTATTTCGCAGGAATTTATAGCGCGTCGCGCGAGCGGACGGCCTTAACTGTCGGTTGGCATGAACCTGCAGCCGATAACGACTATAGCGAGGACTGCCCCTCCAGGTGAAGGTAACGGTCCGATGCGAGGGAACCAGACTGAATGTAACACCTTAGTACGGATAAGACGATTCTACCGATGCCATTACGCTGGGACCTGGTCAATTCGAGGATCGTTAATCGCCATCGTTAAGATGGAAGACACCTACCTCCAGCTCGGTAGCCGACTGCAGTTTCGCCTCGACTGAGTGGCCTGAAGATTGTGTACACATGGGACGAGCACGAGGGCACTTGACCGGAAGATGATGTTAGGTTAGGACAGGGGCTCTCAAACCAGTATATCCTTTCTCAAGTCGACTACTGATCAGCGCATATTTACCTGCATGGTTTGTTTTATACTTTCTTTATTGGCTCTCCAAAACAAACATGTCGCGTGTCCCACACGTCAGCTTACACCTGTTCACAGGTTTAAGAAGGCTTCCTATTTTCAGAGTCGACATCGTACTCTCGCAATCGATAGAACTGCTCCCATATCGGGAAGCCTGATCTCTCTCTAGACTATAAACAAGGATTACGAGCCGAGGATGAAGGTGTAAACAGAAAATACTCGTCTGATGGCTGACCCAACCCTGCATACGTTTTTATCACACCAAGCCTTTTTTTGAAAAGGAAATTAGCCTAATTAGTATCTCAATTGAACTGCTGTAAGAGTTGACCAGGCTTCCATCAAATTACAATTTATTATCGCTGCCGCATCGGCTCGAAGAACATTTTCCTTATGCAAACAACTTTTCCGAGCCTTTTATTTGACATAGAAGAAAGAAAACCACTTGTTTTGAATAATGCGATTTATCAACAACTAAACAACACGAGACTTCGGATAATATTGTTACTTCTTTCAGTCTGAGAAAAAATTCAAGCAGCACTCTCGAGCGACACTTGTTAATCAGGTTGTCCTCTTCTGGAGAATGGAAACTTGCTTGGCAGACCTATCAACGATGTGAACACTAGCCAAGGACCAAAGACGGTCGCAGCTAGAAGGACAAACATGGAGCCAGTTAGCCGGTCAAATATTTGTGCGTCCCAAGGGCCCTGATCCCTGGAGACGTTATCTCGAACACACGCACTACACTCTCGACACAAGCGGGTTAATTCACCGTTGTGGGAAGTGCGTTAATGAAAGCCTTCTTTCACGAAACGCAAAGCGAGACAATAAAACTCGTATCAACGCGATTTCCTCTCAAGGTAATCTAATCTTTTATTTGGTAATACCTGCCTGGGAATCTTTTATCACTTCCGGACGAAATTCTGAGATAGGTGTTTCATTCAACCTTTCTCAGGAGATTACACGAAAGGAAGGAACTCTAGATTATCTGTGAGAATTTAAAAGCCTCTTGATGTATTTTGAATATCATTACGAGGAGACAAATTTCGGACTACCAATATTGAAAGCCTTGAAATCACTTCAAAAGATTATGAAAAAAATCAATTGTTTCATGAATTTTAAAAATTGTAGCGAAATCGTCGAATTTAATTTCGAAAATGTATTTCTTTTGAAATATAAAGTCAATGTTTCACACAAAAAACTTCCATTTTTAATATTTTGTTTTTAACGATGCAAAGTAGATCAAATTATGTACATATATAACAAAAAACATAAAATAAGGGGCCATTCAAATAATATATTCAACTTTATTACTATTACTATTATTACTATTTAAAGGTTTTCAATTTGGAATTTTTATTAAATTAGAATTACAAATTATTTAATTTTCAACACTTTGAAGAAGAATTTTTCTTATTCTCCTAAAAAATCGTCCAGTAGATAAAAAAACTAGAGCTGAATAATTACAGCTTAAAGTTAGAATAGTACGATTGAAACATAAAATTCGCTTTTTAATAATCGAATTTTAAATTATTCGATTACGAAATTTTGCAGCTAAAACTTTTAATGCA
>CAKNWU010080833.1:0-13729 GCA_932072015.1 Andricus quercustozae | reverse complement strand
ACTGATTATTTTTCAATTAAACAGTTGCATTTTGGACCAAAAAAGATACGTTTCGACCAAAAGAGATGTATATTCAAACTAAAAATTCGAATTTTTAGCAAACGAGCTAAATCTTTTTGTTGTCACTTTCAAAAATTAGGTGATTGCGGTGCACAATTTATAGTAACTTTGAGAGAAATTGAAGTTACTTTTCTAAGTAAGTGCAGCGAGCTTTTTTTTTGCTGTGTAACGCATCTGTAAAAAGTATCTTCAAAAAAGAAAGTTACTCACCCCCCACAGCTTGTTGGCTTGTTTGGCTCCAAGAAAACTGCCACCTCTTCTTAGGAGGAAGTATAAGAGGTAAGTCGCCCTGTGACCCTAATTCTGTAAGAACAATAAGAAATTGATGAATTTGTAATTTTAAATACTAAAACGGAGAAAAACTTGCTACAGAATTAGCATTTTCATTCATTCAAGCCTATGTATTGTGTCGTTGCAGATTTCGCAATGAACAAAAGTCAATCGTGAATATAAAATAAATGAATCTCTAGCACTTCAGGGACCGCACGATCCTACCCAGATCGATTCTTCGATATTTTCAGAACTTAATTTAGGCTGATTTGTTTTGATTTTTATTTGCATTATATGTACCGCCTCCTCAAATCAACCTCGCCGATGGACAACAAGAGCCATTGAAAAATGGTAGATTTACAGCTGATGCTCATACTACATGCTATATCATATTTTTACGAGAGCAAAATATTTTCTTGAGAGACCGGTGAGTCTATTGATCAGTGTTGTATATAAATCGTAAGCGAAGAGTAAGGACCACGATTTAAACTCCAACTGTTAAAGGAATAGTTACAGGCATTACAATTATTAATAATTTAAACATTAAATAATTATTCTGTTACTAGGGATGTTGATAAAAACGAAACAAGCAAACCACATCCTTCAAGAAATTTATGAAAAGATCTCCATAGAAGAAATCAGCAAAGCTTATTTGTGAATATGATATGAACTTTCTCGTAAATTCTCGTGTATTCGGTATCTTACCGGGAAGTTTCTTTGTTACCTCACATGCCTCAGAAAGTGGACATAAGAATAAAAACTATTAGTATGATCACCCTAATTAAACTTACCAACAAAATCCAGATGAACCGAAAATGTAAGCATTAGAGTGTAGCTGGCGATCTTCATTTTTTCTCTGGTATTAGACAGATTTCCTGAATGTCGACTGAGACTGACGTGGAAATTTTTGCCACGGAAGCAGAAACTGCCACGTTTTGTAAACAGGCTCTATATGCGCATGAGTGATAGAGGCATGTAAGTCCTTAGTGTCTCTTGCAGAAATTTATGTTTTTAATACGTAAACATCGAGTTATGAAAATATCACGTAATAGTCAAGAACTGAAGCTAAGAAAAAATATCATTTATTACTTTGGAGTGAGTCAACATTTCGTTCATTATTATCACATCATATTTGTTGAAAGTTTCATAACTGCGTGTACTTCTACTGGTAAAGCATACAATTACCAAGTTAAATGCTTAAAAAAAAACAAGTCAGTTTTTACCCACAAAAATGCAAAAACAAGAAACTTGGACAATAAATTGAGATGGACTAAGATTACCTTAGATAACTTTGGATTAAATAGGATAACTCTGGATTATATAAAATAAAATGTATGAATTTGCAACGAACTATTTAAGTTTTGAAAAAAAAGATGTATTGTTTTTACCATATTGAAAAAATTTAAGAATATTGTTACTTTTAAACAAAAGAGATAAATTTGTGATAAAATTGATGTGTCACCGACCAAGAAATGAGTTTTTACCGAAGTAATTCAAGTTTCAACCAAGCAGTTTTATCATTTTACTTAAAAATTTATATTTTCGAGTTGAAAATTAAACGATTTTGATTCAAAATGAACTTTTTTGTTGAAAAATCATATTTTGTTTTAAATTTCAACTAATTTGTTGATAATTTGTTTTTTTGTTAAAAACTAATTTTTCATCAGAAAATTCAACTATTCAGCTTTTGCTAGGAAATTTATTATTTATAAGGCGAAAAATTAACTGTTGGTGGAAGATTCATGTATTTTGTTGCGAATTCCACTTTTAGTTTTCAAATTTCTTTTAAAAATTTGTCTTTTTGGATTGAAAATTCAACTGTTTTATTAAAATGTCATCCTCTCGGATTAAATATTCATCTTTTACAGTGGAAAAGTCGTCTTTCATGGTTTGAAGTGAACTTTTTATTTGGAAATTCAAGTATTTTTAAAAAATTGGCCTTTTTAGCTTAAAAATTGTACTATTTGGGTGAAAGTTTAACTATTGTTGTTAAAAATTATTATTTTTTAGCTTGAAAATTCAACTATCTGCTTTGCTAATTCAACTGTTTAGTTAAAAAATCACATAATAAAATTACACTAACATTAGATTAATTTGATTTAAAAGAATGTATTTCACTATTATTCCACTATTTTCGTGGAATATCACCCAATTTGCAACTTTGAGAGAACTAAGTTAAATATAAATTTTAGAAAAAAAAAACAAGATTCAAATAACAAATTTATATTAGAGCCCTACCAGAACAAACGGAAAGGTTCGGAAAGATTTCGGAAAGGTTACGGAACGAGGTGCTGTTTCGATACTTTCTGAATCCTATGTGAACTTTGTTTCCGTTTCTTTTCGATCGTCAAGCTTTTCCAAGAACCTTTTCCATTTTTTCCGAATGTTCCATTCTCCGACTTCTATCTGATCATTTCCGAATCGAATTAAAAAAATATATATTCTTGTACTAATAATTTATTTTTATATTCAAAGAATTTTAAATTGTCGTAATCTTATTGATTCCTATTGAATCCAGCAAAGACGATTCCTAACAATCTAGAAATAGGGAAATTTCATAACTCAGAAAGCCTTTTTGACTTTCGCACATAACGTACATTATTGAAGCACATTATCACCTCTAAATATTTCAGATTTCGAATATTCCATTTGCCAAACTCTCATTTGTAATTACTATAATAAGTCTTTCTTTATAAAATTACTTTTTTGTATAGTAAAAATAATACACTATGAAATATAAATTGCACTAAGCTGGACTGAATGATGAAAAGCCATAAGAAGCGGCACTTTGATCGATATCATTATTCACAATAAAAAACAAGGTTTAGTAAAAAGGAACTGAGCAAAATGAAGTGTTTGACTGAAAACACTGGTAAACACTACGGCAAATTAGGAATATCTGAATTGTTTTGCGATTTCAATCAGGAATCTTTGGAAAAGCTCTGACAGCATCTCTTCGTATCTGCTTGTCTCCAGCGCTATTTTGATTTAAGATCATCGCTTGCTCATTTACACCCAATAGAATTGAATAAATGAAGTTTAAAAAAATGTTGTTAGTGAGCGTCAACCTCCGCCAAAGATAATCATTCTTGTAGATCTCATAAAAAATATAGTCACATTTAACTGGTTTGTGCAATCGAATACCTGCCATAATCAATATTAATAAAATCGAAGAAACAAAATGGCGGCGCAAGAGACACTTGTAACATTGTTTAATTGTTTGGCCGCTGAGATCGCTCTGAGGAATGTATTTGTTGCCGCTAGATTGGATCTATTGATTTTTTTAACTGCGATTTCTTCAATATGAGTCTTGACTCACGCATTTCGAAAATTAAATCATCCCCGGAAAGTTTGTTCGTCTTCATCTTTAATATGTCTGTCGCATTTTAAACGGCGTTTATGAACCTATATACGTAATAATACTTTTCAAAGTGCGCAAATTCCGAAATTTAAAATAATTTTCAGCCAGAAATTCGAGAGAAATAAAATTTTCTTCTGATCTAACTTTACAAAAACCAACGATTCTATCCAATTTAACTCTAACCCATTACGATTCATTTCAGATGCCAAACAAAAGAACCAATTACATTAAAATTTTGTTGAGAATGTGGACTAACTTGAGAACGGATAGAGTTACGAGCACCCCTGTTCTAAGTTTCTAAATGATCAAATCTAAGCCTGATTAATCCTCAAGACATCCTGAAAATCCTACTCCAAACGCTAGTTTTCCTCCCTGATAATACATCCCGGAGCTTTATTTGTAAGCTTTAACCTCGCTCTGTTCTCGCTCACTTTAATAAATTAGATATCATTTCAGCTAATGCAGTTCTAATTTGTTATCAGGCGGTCTTATTTTTAGGACTCAGCCCTGGTTGAGAAGTACGCATTGATTTCCAAGTGTCCTGCAGTTGCTGCACTATGTTCCCGGAAATGGTTAGAAAGAGTTCATGAAGATAGAAAAATATTTAAATTCGATAGTCGAAAATCGATGGCTACCTGAATATCTGGTTATGTTGACGCACAAGCTCTGTAATTCTTTACAATCTTCAGGAAAGATGTGATTGTTTTTTTCTTGAAACTCGGGATATCAGAAATACCTGATGTGCACAATTATTGATCTAATCAATATTTTCATGCACCTAATTATTTAAAACAAATTCAATAAATTGTTTAAAATGCGCGTTTCTACTTTCCTTTAACCTTACTATTTTTTATTGAACAAACAAAATAATAATAACATTTTTCAAACATCTGCTCCGAAAGAACTTTTTGGCTGTCAAAAGTACAAATATTATCCGATTTCTTTTAAATAATTTTTGAAAGGTATTTTGAGTCACTAAATTTAAATTTGACATTACAGTTTTTAAATTTAAAGTGGCGAATCCAATATAGTGACTAAAATCTTTAAAAAATTATTGCGTATCTTTGAAATTCATTTCATGAAGTTATTTTATATCCCCGATATCAAATTTGGTATAGAACTTTAAAAATTTAAATGGGAGATCCAATTTGGCAAATCAACATATTTTGAAAATTATCGGATTTCTTCAAGCTTCATTTCATGATGTTATTTTGAGTCACCTTTTTCAAATTTGATAATTTACTTGAAAACTTACTGAATTTCTCTGAAATTTATTTATAACGGTATTTCAAATTATTAATTTCAAGCGTGGTATACAAGTTTCAAGATTCCAAATAAGAGATCCAATGTAGCGACCAACTGTTATTGAAAATTATCGGATTTCCTTCATCTTCATTTCGTAATATTATTTTGAGCAACTTATTTCAAATTTGATGTTTCAATCTCAAAATTTAAAATAACGCATCCAATGTGGAAAAAAATCGATATGAATTATTAGTAGATTTGTTTAAATTTCTTTTATAATGATATTTTGAATCAGTGATTTCAAAGTTGGTATAAAAATGTCATATTTGTCCTGCGCAATTAGCGATCTTGCGATTTCTGGCAGAGCTACTACATGTTTTTACTTATAAATTTTAAAAAAGTTTGTTTTATATGAAGAAATAATTTTCTGCAGTGAAAATAATATGAACGGTTTCGGAAATTGTTTGCCTTGGCCTTTACACTCAATACAGACCGTCTAAATGTAAACAGTCAGGCCATGCCAACCATTTCCAATTGGAATACAGAATATTGCATAAGAAGAAAAACATCATTAATTAAAATTAAACGAATTCTTACTTTGAATGAAAGTAAAGGACTCGAAGAAACGATTTTCTAAGTTCAAAAAAAAAACATTTCTCTTTTGTGATTTACACGTATTTTAACAGATTTATATGAAAATTTCGAAAGATTGGATGGAGGCGACCCACTGGAGTGTCATTGATTTCTTGTTTGTTCAATAAGGTAACCGTTCCACTTTCCATGTTTATTTTTGCCCGTTTTCCGTCAAGACCCTTATAAGGAGTAATATATATTCCAGCCAGAACATTAGTATCCTCCAATATTGCAAAGATGTCACCATCGGATGTTGATATAACAATTTGTTCTTGGGTTGGCACAGGCTCAAAGGTATGCACTCTTACTCTCAATTTAAGTTCTTTATCGGCAGGAAAATTGTATCTTCGAAGTTTGAATGTCTTGTGCGAATTCGTTTTGGAGGTAAGCCGAATAAATTGCAGATGTTCAAGTCCACATCCACCTTTGCGCCGACAAGGAAGCCTAGTAGGTGGAACAATGCGCCTAGAAGGAGGAGGCGGCTCTGAAGGAAACGAGTGGTCTGCGAAAGAAAACTCAGCAGGAGGAGACCTAGACCTGGACCTTGCAGGATGAGAAGAACTGGCTGGAGAATGATTTCCATCAGGAGAATGAGATATTCCCGCAACACTAGGAATAAGGGCTCCATCACGTAAACCTTCGGACTGTGAACTCAACTCTGCAACAAGAATCAGAAGATTACATTTCCGTAAAGTACATACGTGAGGCAAGACAGAATGCGAATTCCAGAAAAGGACCTTGCATCAAATCTACAGAAAATGTCTTTTTATCAAAATGTCTAATAATTCGTAAGAAAATTTTCAGAAAAATTTACAGTCTATACTCAAAAACTTATTGTTAAATTTGGCTGGTGCGAGGAACTTACTAAGGCAATGAGGTTCGCTTTTCAATTAAAGAGTAATTCGATAATTGCTCTTTATTTGACATAAGTCAGTTACAACCTATCAATGATTCGTTGTAATGAATTGCTACCAAGTAAAAAAAAAACACTTCTTTATTTAAATTAATTAAAATCCCATTATTTCGAAAAGCTTAGTAAAATAACGCGATTGTGTAACATTTTATTCGTTTTTACGAGTGATTACATCAATGCTAGAAATACATATTTACACACCTGATCTATTTAACCTTACTTCAAACTCGCAATCAAAATTTAAAATCGTTATTTTGATTTTGTTCAATCGTTCGAGGTCGACGTTCGACCATTTGATGAGCCCAAAGGAGTACGTGAGTACAGGAAGAGCATAGGTGTTGATTGCTCTGCTCTTGTTTGCCGAGTTGAGAGAAATCTTCAGAACCAATCTGAGTCTTGTAGTGACGGCAGTCGTTAGGCTTTTCTTAACTATCGTATGCTGAATACGCTTATATTATATGACTCCCACTCAGACATTGCTTCGATGTCATTCTCGAAATCGTTATCTGGCTCTGCGGTCCTAAATTCTCCGATGGTTAAATGCACTGTTCTGCATTTATCTAGTTCAAACTCCATGTGGATATCATTGGAAAATTGCTTTGTGACATCGATCACTTGCTGCAGTTTCTGGTCCGAACTAGCGTATAGCTTCAGGTCATCCATGCATAGAAGATGAGTCACTTCATGACCATCCTCATTATCATATATTCGGAACCCATGAGACATGCCATTTAGTGTGTGTATTTAGCTGCGACACGGTATAGAAACGCCGCAGCTTTGGCAACTTCATATTGATGTACGAGTTGCATAAGATAATCTGCACTATTTAGAATTGCGCAGGCTGGAGCCAGAACCATTCTTCGTTAAAGACACTCCAAGCTAAGAAAGCATCTACCCCTTTTATCTCGAGAAAGTTATATGCGAGGTACGGAAGATCTAGGATGATGACTTCGATGGATGTCATCATCTTGCGTGTGCTTCGGTCAAGTTGCTTCAACTCATCGACGTTCCATTTTACTGCACCAAACGTGTAGAGCAGTAAAGGAACGGTCAACATATTGGTTGCTTGGATCTTATTCTTTCCAGATAAATCGGAAGCCCACATTTTTTGAGAATTTGGCGGTACCTTTTTTCAAGGGGATTTTTTAACGCCAAGATATGTATATTTTTCCCCATTACCAAGATGTTGAATGGTATTTCCGCCTATGATTTGAACATCATGATCGTCACGCGATGATATAGTTTCTACTCTTCCTTGGTAGAGGTGGACGCAGGCACATTTGTCCAGCCCCAAGCACATACGAGTCGCTTTAGAGTACCTACTCACCGCCTCCATAAGGATGTTAAGGTCCTCTTTCGAGGAAGCAAAGAATGTCTATTGGTCCACATAGGTATCCAGAGCTATTGCCTCGGAATACAATAGATAGAGGCAAGAGGGAGATGTAGAAAAGTATCGGACTTAGAGAGTCTCCTTGGAAGACTCCCCTCTTATATGTGATATAACTGGAAGTCACTTGTCTTTTTTCTGATTTTATTACAAATCTTGTCCGCCACAAGATCATGAGTTCTTTTATGCATCTTAGTATTTTTGAATGCACCTCCAGGCAGTCAAGAAGCTCAATAAGTAGCTCATGGTTCGTGTTATCGAATGCCTTATGGTAGTCAATCCAAGCCATGGACAGATTCTGTCGAGACCTGATCGAGTCCTGGGTAATAACACCTGTCTATTAACAGGTTCTCCCTGCAACCTGCCAGCCCTCTCTTGCATCCACGTTGTTTCATTATTGCACTCCATACCGGCTCGATAGATGTTAATATCCTCTCTTTGAGGATGCCAGTGAATAGCTTGTAGCTGGTGTTTAAGCGAGCTATGGGCCGGTAGTTCTTTTGACTTGAAAAATCTCCGGTCTTAGGAATCAATACCGTGCGTCCTTCCACTAGCCACTGCGGAATGGGTTGTTCTCCGTTTAAAAAAGCGGTAAATATACGAGCTAGATGTTGGTGCGTACAAGTGAACTTCTTCCACCAACAGTTGTGGATTTTATATGGTCTTGGCGCTGAAAAAAAATTACAAAAGAGTGATATATCTAAAGCGGCTTCATTTAGCTGATAAGTATCACCATACACGTTCTCTCAAAAGACTTGAATCTCTTCTCGGCTAGACGGATTTTTAACGGCACGTGACGTCTTATTGAACAGACGGGAAGCATGATTTTAAAAGGCGGAATTTTCCAGAATCCCTTTACGCGCCGTTGAAGGCGCTGTTTTGCTGTTGAAAGAGATACTATTTTTCGCATTCTAATCACGCACTGAACAACTGATGCATGCCGTCTCGCCGTTTCTATTTTAAACTGAATCTGTGCAATACGCTCGAGAGTCTTCCTCAGGCGTACTGAAGTATCGTTACTTCTATTGTCGCTAAGCAGGGAGACCGTCATCTCGTAAACTACACAGTTCAGATTCCAGAGGTTAACATCTCCGGAGAGCAAATCGGAGAGAGCATTATTAGCTTCAGGTAATTTGTCTATCCTGAGAAAGACTTTTTGGTGAATAGATCTCCCACTTCTCATGTTGGCATTATCGGCTATCTGTAAATGTGGTCTTGCTGGAACGGGTGGTATGTTCGCTGGAGGATGTTGTCCTTCTTCTTGCCGATAAAGAGCTTCATATCCGTTTATGCGCAAAAAGGATACCTGTTCCCCTAAATTCTGAGGCGTTTTATGAGCATATTCCGGGTGCATATTAACCCAACGTTCATGTAACTTCTGCATGAATCCTCTTCGCGCCGGTGAGCTTCTTTGCTAACAGGTAATGATGTCCCTCCTGAATTGGTCCGACCACTTAAATCGATGTTCTCGCGTTTGTCCGGGGCTATTGCCCGGTCGTCGTCTCGGTTCGGTCCTATTGCCACTCCCAACTGAATCATGGCCTCCATCCGAGAGAGGCCTATTGTGGGTGGCACTGCGCGATACTAGTGACGTAACCGCCATAATTCGTTGCGTTGGGGAGTTAGCCCAATGCAACGTGGCTGTTATACATAAGAGAAGTTATAGGCTCCAGAAGCTACGATCATGGTTCCTTAAAGCATCCAATGCCGACGCAACTGGAACGTTTACGTCATCCACTTCTGCTCCTTCTGTCCTAGAAGGTAAGCAAGAGCGGGTTTACGCTAGAGAACATCGTGCAACACTGTTCCTTGGAGACAGGTTTCTAGCCGCGGTTGACCTTACGCGGCAGACGGGACAGTTGGAGATGAAGGTTGCACCTCTGGATAATTTCTTAGATCTTGATGAATTTTGGAATTTGATGGAGGAGCACATTTGACACCAGTGATCAAATACTATGTACATATATACTAAAATATACTAATTAAATAGTGTTTAACTGTTTGTTTGGTTTGTTTTGTTCTTAATAACTTATTTTCAATGAGCTGATAATTAAAAATATTAGTAAAGTATTCATTCTTGAAAAATGCAGTCAAGATACTTTTCCAAACGAGTACAAATTCACACTCATCAAAACAGCCTACTTTTCGCACTTCGTACACAATATGCTATTTTTTATTTTTATTTAGAAATTCATATTACAATCTCTCTCTAGTCTTCCGTCTTTGAAAGAAGTATATTTATCGAAGTAGAAATATTAGGCACACTTAGCATATGGAAATAAATTGACAAAATTCTAAGAATTAGTTTCTTTGTCTGCGACAAGCGAGCACCGAAAAAACTGGGGGTAAGAAATATTGCATGCAATGGTTATTTATGGGTAAAGTCGGCTAGGGTACAGGGTAACGTTGAGCTGGGTGATTGATAAGTTGGTAAAGTATACCTAAGTTTACCCTGGAGTAGGGTAACAACGTGGAAGTGTCACTTTACTCGCCAAAATAAATATGACATGGAGGTATATAAGCAGAATAGTACAAACCAGGGGTCGAAACCTTTTAGGTTGAACCAGAGTTTAAAAGGTTCCATGCAGATTCAGTTCCGGAATCCACCCTTTAATTTCTTAAGGGTCAGGACACAACCCCGGGCCCTTATGGAATCCATTAATATCGGATCCAGCGTAAAAAGCTCCTTTTTTTGTATTTGAGAAATTAACAAAGGCGATTTGAGAAAGAAGAAGGAGCAGTTTAGTTGGAGGTATAGCATAATTGAGATATCTTGAGATTGTATAAAAGAGTTCGACGGAAATTGAAGATGCTCAGAAGAGTGATACTGCGAATCATTATGCGCATTAAAGTCACACGAAATTTTGGCTGCGCATCAGAGTTCGATGGCAGATATGGCTGCGAAATAAGGTTGTACGCCAATTGCAGCTGCGCAGTAGAGTAACATGGCATATACAGCTGCTCAGTGCAATGGCATGACACTTACGGATGCGCAGTATAGTGGCACGGCACTTATAGCTGCATAGTAAGGTTTGAGGTTACTTTTAAGTGCGCAGTAAAGCAAAAAATAGTCCTTACATATGCGTCGTAGAGTTATATGGGACTTGCGGATGCGCAGTACAGTTCCATGCTACTTTCGGATGTGCAGTGGTTGCATGGAACTTATGGATTACTTATGGATGCGCAGTAAAGATACATAGAATAAACTTTTCTGCGCAGCCATATGTGCCATCGAACTCTGCTATGCAGATGTGTGGACTATGTTGCTTTGCT
Organism: Andricus quercustozae; assembly: GCA_932072015.1. NCBI lineage: Eukaryota > Metazoa > Arthropoda > Insecta > Hymenoptera > Cynipidae > Andricus > Andricus quercustozae. The sequence continues at coordinate 2,587 of CAKNWU010080833.1, read as the reverse complement.
GACCATATACTGCGCAACTCTACTGCGCAACTGCAAGTGCCGTGCAACTTTACTTCGCAGCCATACGTGCCACCGAACTCTGATGCGCAGCCAAAATTCCGTGTAAATACTGCGCATAATGATGCACAGTATCACTCTTCTGCGGACCTTTAGTTCCAGTAAAAATCTTTTGCGCAATCTCAAGATATCTGAATAATTGCAATACTTCCAAGTAAACTACTCCTTCTTCTTTCTCTAATCACCTTTACCAATTTCTTAAATATAATTCAAGGAACTTTTTAGGCTGGATCGTATATCAAAGGGTCCTATAAGGGTCCGGGTTCGCAGCTAATATAACTCCATATCCTCCATGGGACTGCGCCCTAACTTCAAAGACCAGGGCGACTTTCAAACGTTGTGCCTGCTGCCAAAATTATTTTGGCGAATAAAGTGTGCTAAGACAACATGTCGGCGATTGATTCGCTAATTCCTTATTTATAGCCGCTTCTTCAGATGTAAAGTCAGCAAGTCACACTTCGCCCTCGTTCCCCTCCTCCAGGGTGAACTTAGGTATACTTTATTCACTTATGAATTACACAGCTCGAGTTTACCCTGTATCATAGCCAACTTTACCCACCAATAACCATTACCTCCAACATTTCCTACTCCCAGTTTTTTTCTGTGCTTCGCCCACGACAGCGGTGATCACCGAGAAATTCGTAGGTTCCGCGAATTAACTTGAGCTAGTGTTGTAACGCATCAAACCTGAGTCAAAAACAATAATTGACAGGCTGTGATCTTTAAAATCTTAGCTTTAATTTAAGCCAATTCCACTGCAAAAATCTTCACGCGTGCCCAAGATATGACAACATATTTCTAAGCACATGTTACACATGAGGTTATACACAAATTCTTTTTAAACTTTGACCCTATGAGTTCATGAATGATGACAAGTCAATACATCGGAACTGACATTAAATTCAAAAGTTCTCCAGATTACTGCCTTTCGATCATCATATATTAATTTTCCAGCTTGGAGTTTTCCAGTTATCTAGCACGGTTCTATTTCATCCTAAGATACCGACAGTCAGTATTACACTTGGTCGGTAATGAAGATTGCTCAAATGGATCAAAGCTCAGCCGATATATGATGGACCCCCCTGATCAACTGAGTTAAACCAGAACTAATTATTTTTCAATTAAACAGTTGCATTTTGGACCAAAAAAGATACTTTTCGACCAAAAGAGATGTGTTTTCAAACTAAAAATTCGAATTTTTAACAAAAGAGATGAACCTTCTTTTTTGTCACTTTCAAAAATTAGGTGATTGCGGTGCACAATTTATAGTAACTTTGAGAGAAATTGAAGTTACTTTTCTAAGTAAGTGCAGCGAGTTTTTTTTTGGTGTGTAACGCATCTGTAAAGTGTATCTTCAAAAAAGAAAGTTACTCACCCCCCACAGCTTCTTGGCTTGGTTGTCTCCAAGACAACTGCCACCTCTTCTTAGGAGGAAGTATAAGAGGTGAGTCGCCCTGCGAACTCAATTCTGTAAGAACAAATAGAAATGGATGAATTTTTAATTTTAAATACTAAAACTGAGAAAAACTTGCTACAGAATTGGCATTTTCATTCATTCAAGCCTATGTATTGTGTCGTTGCAGCTTTCGCAATCAACAAAAGTCAATCGTGAATATAAAATAAATGAATCTCTAGCACTTCAGGGACCGCACGATCCTACCCAGATCGATTCTTCGATATTTTCAGAACTTAATTTAGGCTGATTTTAAAAAAAAAATTTATTTGCATTATATGTACCGCCTCCTCAAAATCAACATCGTCGATTTACAACAAGAGCCATTGAAAAATGGTAGATGTACAGCTGATGCACATACTACATGCTATACCATACTGTTACGAGAGCAAGATATTTTGTTGAGAGACCGGTGAGTCTACTGAATAATCAGAAGGTGAAAAGCACGACTGGATGCAGAGCCGATGTCTCTGCAACAAAAATCCTATAACAAACAATAGAGTTGAAACTAAACCAAGCGCAGAAAGTAAATTATTTAAAGAAGTCAAGAAATCGCGTATGCCTGTTCATAACGAAGAAAATGGATATTTTGGGCAGAATTATTGATAACAGAGTTTAGAAACAAAGGATAACAATAGTAAGATTATAGTTTAGAGATCCGACTTTCACACCTTTAGAAAAAGAAACTCTTACAGAGATATTACAATACCTGTATAACTATTACCCCGAAATAGGATTTCATAAATCATTCAATTAAAGCAGAAAACTAATTAAAGAAGAAAGGAACACCATCATTAAAGATGCTCACGCGGACCACCTTGGTGAGAAAAATACAATTAAAAAGCAAGAGAAATTGGCGAATGGCAGAATATGGACGAAGAAATTGAAAAGTGTGTAAAACTATACCCTATTTGCCAATTGCAAAAGACAATAAGAGTCACTAAAAAAGCACAATCTAGAAACACCTACTAACCCTAACGAAAAAATCGCGTTATACGTTTTTGGTCCCTTACCAGAAACAAAATTAGGAAACAAATACATCTTAATTATCCAAGACAGATTATCAAGATAAACAGT
>CAKNWU010080832.1:0-11708 GCA_932072015.1 Andricus quercustozae | reverse complement strand
TATAATGACTTCGAAACATGTTGGACCCCTCGTAGTATAAAAAAGAAAGAAAAAGGAAAAAGTGAGAGGTTGGTTTTTGGTTGACTTTTTTCCCTTTTTTTCCCTCTTTTTTCATTATGTTATTCTTGTCTCTAATGAGCCGAAAAGTGAGGTTTTTGGAAGTTTATTTTTTGATTATGAATTAAGTTTTGCTTATTTTGCAATCAATTCTTCAATTTTTTGCTTAGTTTGCGAAAGTTATTCATAAAAAAATGGATTTCGTTTCAATCTTAATTTAAATTGTATCTTCCAATTAAGAAAACCTTGAAAACCAAAATTTCATCCCGTCCAACTAAATAACAATTATAAAACAAAAAACAAGAAAAATTGCCTCTTTTAGTTAAGAGAAAATTTGAAAATAAAAAATTCTTCCCTGAAACTCAATAAAAATGTTAAAAATTAAACATTATCCTTCTTCCAATTCATAAAATATTGAAAACCAAAATATTGTCGTTTCAAAATCAATAAAAATGTTAAAAATACGAAATTTGTCCGCCTTTAACTAAATAAAAATATTTTAAAAAATTGCTTCCGCTCCTTTTAAGGAAGTGTGTATACGTACCGAAAAAATCTGGATATTTGTATCGAAATTTCAGTAGAAATAACCTAATAACTCTATTTGTACCAAACAATTCTGGCTATTCGTACCAGAATTTCGGTACTTGCAGACACGGTCTTTTTTAAAAATTAGAATTGTGAAATTGAAAAGTTTTTTTGTAAACATAAATCCTGTTAAGTTGAATTAATATTTTAATTTAAAATCCTTTGAAATAATATTTGGTGAATTCTTATGCATACATCAAAATTTAACACTTTTGACTTACAAATCAAACATTTTTGTAATAAAATAATTGAAATTGTGATGTTCCAAGTTGAAATTTTAGCAATTCAAGGCTTTCTATTTTTAAAAATTCAGTTTCAAGTGGTTTACTTTTGAATATATAATTTGTAATAGCTATTTTTTAATGGACTGACAAATATTGCTAAGTATTAAAAAATGGTTCTTTTTTTAATTAAAAAGTTTCAAATTAAATGGATTAAAAATTGGATATTTTGGAGTAAAAAAATCATTAAAATTTGAAATTGAATAAAAGCATTTAATTATGAATCTATAAATTAGAAATCATATAAATATTTAAAAGTGGTGTATAAAGTTTAAATCGGACGTTTAAATTTGTTTAAATACTGGGACATTCAAATTTAAAAAGTTTAATTTTCAAGATTAAAATCTGTAAATTGTTTCATTTTGAACAGATTCAGAATCGTCTTGTAAAATCAGTTATTGTTCAATTTTTAACATTCGAACTATTCGAACAAATGATAGTAACTTCACTATTATTTCTGGATTTTCCCATTCATAAAAAATTCCCGGTCATTTTCCGGTTTCCCGGGACAGCGACCACCCGCAGTAACTTGAAATTAACACCTACATTATTATAAAATTTTAAGAATAAAATCGTTTTCAAAACATAGAACTCTTATCAGTTTTAAATACAAATTCTTCAAAACTGAATAATTTTAAATAAAATAGATCACGAATTTCAGCACTTTAACTCGAAAGGCTTCATATTAGAGTCTGGACGTAGCAAGAATGTTTTTGGTCTGCTGGAGCATGATATGTTACATGACTGTCATGCAGGATCCACACATTAGAGAGGTAGAATTTGTGTTCTTTGCTTTAAACTGTACCTAACAGTTCGTCTTACTACTATACCTAACTTCCAAGTAATCTTTATTATGTAGTTGTATTATTTCTTACTGAATCGCGAATTGAATTATAATGAATTTTAATTAATAATAAATGATATTTTGAAATAAAATATTACCCTATTTCATTTTACATGACTGAAAGTGAAATTTTAATAAAATGCCGTAATGTTCTCGGTTTAGTGAACTAAGTGATGTAAAATTTAACACCTAAATACATAAATTACAAGTTCAAAATTTCGCACTTGGTTCTGTGACAGACGTTTATGTCATTTCAAATTCGAAAAATCTTTGAATAATCATACAGTTGACTGTAATGATATGAATAAATTCAGGACTGATATAGAATGTTAAATATAAAAAAGTTAAGATGTACAATCAACCAATTACGAAAAACATGTCCCGATAAGTGTAGAATTTTACAAACATGGGAATTTTGATGACTCACTGTCTGAGTTTAAAGTTTATTGAAGAGAAGACTGTGTAAATTGGTTTATGAAAGACTAAAAATGCTTGCGTGAAGAAGTATATTCACTTCTAAAAAATATTTTCCTAGTAGAGCGTTTGACATTGCATCAAAAGCAACAATTCAAAACATCATCATCAATCTTACAATATTAACTACAAAGACTCGCATGTGATTCCTGCTGTTTTCATAACTTGACAGGTTATGATGCCCATCTTTTGATAAAAGACTTGGCTATAAGTTACAAGAAAAATATATGTTTTACCAAATAAGTGAAAAGTACAAATGTAAAGCTTCGATTTATTGACTCTTTTTCAGAATATTATTATCATTATTATATAATAAATAAATAATAATATATTAATTAATAATAGATATTTTCATTATTATTATCCTGTCTGTACAATTTGGGAAACATTTAACTTGAAAAATATGGGTGGAAACTCTTATCTTTATTTAAGGACTGATGTCTTACTTCTAGCAGACATTTTTCAAAATTTTATAAAAACTTGTTTTTTAACCTACAATGTAGATCTATTACACTATTACACAGCGCTAGGACTTGCTTTTGATGCAATGTTAAAACATACATAAATTGAACTCTATTTATTTACAGATGTTTAAATGTTGTTATTTATTGAATAATAATATAAGTAATAGATATATAATAAAATATATATATTAATAATATATAAAAAATAATAATAATATAAATAAATATAAAAATATAAAATATAAAAAAAAATATAAAAATATAAAATAAAATAATATATAAAATATATATATATAAAAAAATAATATAATAGATATATAATATAAGTAATAGATTTATGGAATTAGATTTCAATCCAAATAAACCAGAGTCTTACATAATCTACTTTAATATTAACAATCAGTATGGTGCAGCTATGAGCGAATATTTGACATATAAAGATATTGAATGGTTTGCAAATTTTGAAAATGAGCCAAACTTTTTCAATATTCCCGATTATTCACCAGAGGATTATATCTTACATGTGGATTTAGAATATCCCGGAGAGCTTTATGACTTACCTAAGGACTTACGTCTTTGTCCATAGAATTTCATATCTCCTATGCCAAAGTGCACAATTCCAAACTTGGTCCCAAATTTGCAATGAAAGAAAAATTATATCGTTTATTATAGAAATTGAAGAAAAAAAAAATTATCCTTGGGAATAAGGCTGAATAAAGTCCATACAGTATCAAAATTTAAACAGAACTCATGATTAAAAGATTACATTGACTTAAATACAGATCGGAGGAAAAAAATCAGTAAATGAGTTTGAGAAAAACTTTTATAAATTGACGAACAATTCAGTTTTTAGTAAAACTATGCAGAATTTTAGAAAGCATAAAGATGTAAAGCTTGGTAACAAAAAGCACATAACAAGTACGTAACAAGTAAATAAAGGAAGTTTTTAGTGAAAAAGCACAATTGCCCTATACCGACACCGATCGTCTCATTTACGACATCACTGATCCGAACTTTTACGAATAATATTAAAAAAGACTCACATAAATTCGATACATCAGACTATTCACTAAGCAGTATTTACAGTATACCTCCTCTAAACAAAAAAAGTATTAGGTTTGATGAAGGATGAAAATAATTCAAAAATAATGACTGGGTTTGTAAGTTTACGAGCAAAATTATATGCATATGCAGTTGTAGGTGAAGAGGGGGGTAGAAAGCCAAAGGGGTTAATGAGTCAACTACAAGAACAATAACTAATAAATGAGCTTTGATACGGAAAACATAGCCTAGATGTTTTTAGATCCAAGTGACTAGCGTAAATCATTTTTATATTATATAATAATTGTGAATAGCAAAATTGTTAGTATTTAAATTTAAACAAAAAGTTAAGCAACCACCGCTGGGTCTCACTGGGAGTAACTGCTATCTATGAAAATGACACTGGCTCCCAGTAGAACTACGGTAAATCACACATATAGCCCCGTCTCACGACAGTGGGATGGGTGGCCATAGGGCAGGACATAATCCCAACGACAGGCCGGTGATACCATCATATGTCTTGAGAATACGCAGGGACCCAAGGATGAGTCTTCTGCGTCCATGTTGCAATGATCTTGGCATGTTTTTGCACGCGGGTATGGTTTTAAGGATACAACCCAGTTACGGTTTCGCACCTCCGAGAGCTCCAATCACAAGGAAAATATTTTTAACAGAATATTTTGGGTACAGTCGCTGCATTTTGTATTTTTGTTTAATAATCAAAAGGAAATGACAATAGCTGTGACGCTCACTGTTAGCTGTGTCTGCATTTTCGCCGCATGCCTATGGACCCGTGTCAAGTGTAACGAGGCAGACTCCCCGGAGCGAGTCGAATTAGTATCCCAGAATCGCAGATTTGCATACCTTTTAATTCGCTATATGGGCGATTTGCAAATAGATTTCAATTTTGGTTTCCAAGATGCGAGTAAATTGAAGTTCTAAATTATGCAATAATTGTTATCAGTTTTTTTAGATATATGTACCAGGATGGACTTGATAACTTGAGAAAGTTGTTTGATCTAGACTATTTATTTTTTCCACTAATTTGTGTCTAAATTATTCTTTTACTTAAAGTACATTATTATAAAGGTTTAAAACAATATTTGGCAGGCTTAGCGAGTCAAAATAATTCGAATTCTTTTGTTATGTCAAAGAATTTTTCTGAAATTTTTGGGGTTTTTTTCAATTGATTGAAAATTTGTTTAAATAATTATTTACAAATTTGATTTTTACAATTTAAACTTATCTCGTTGACGTTCATTTGTATAAGAAGAGTTTTTCCTAAAACAAATTTCTATGAACAATATTTTATGAAGAAGTTTAAGAAGAACTTAAAAAAAAGTACTTTTAAAACATTTTTTTCTTTCTCTTCAATGCAACTTTGAACTTTTTACCAGCGAGTGCAAAAAAAGGCTTCGGAGTAGTTAAAAGGCTTCAGAGTCGTTAGCTTCGGAGTTGTTATTTGCAATTTTTAAGTGATATAAAACACACCATTTAAAAAAAAATACCAAATTTAGGAAAGCTCCATCAACCCTTCGAATTTCATGCGGAAATTTTTTTGAAAAATAAAAATTATTTTGCGATTGTACCTCTTTTTTTGGGAGGCTTCGGAGTTGTCATTCCGGTTAACCAATAGTGTTCCCGTGTTCTGAGACGACTTACGAGGATTTATTCAATTTTGAGACTCTGGAAACGTCATGTGTTTTTAAAATTTGATAAAAAATACTTATTTTTATAATTATAATCGATTATAATACGAATTATCACCTCAAATTCGTTAAAATTGTAGAGGCTTCAGAGTTGTTAACAAACCGAGGGACAGACATATAAGCATGATTCTTTCAGTCAGTATTTATAATCTCTAGCATGTTAGTATTGCAATTTTAACTGCATCATATATTTAAAAAAAGTGCCTGAGGCCAATATTATAAAAAAATGTTTTGCTAGTCCAGTCACATTTCTAGTATGTGAATCTGTAGAGAGGGACACTGTGGGGAGGGTGAAAGCAGACTACTTAATTACAAAAAAGGTATGCCGAACTGTAATTTTTTTGTACTTTCCTTGTATGGAGTAATAGAGTATACCACCATATGAGCTGTAATCCCCTTAGTAGGTCAAAAATGTTATAGTTAAATCGAATAAACATCGAGGGACATACAAATTGAAATCTATTTGAAAATTGCCCATATATCACTTAGCGAGTTTACAAGTTCAAATCCAAATTTTGGGGAAATGGTTAAATTAAAATGTAACATCCAATTTTGGTAATAACTCCAATTATTTTTATTGCAGTTAGGCCTTTGCAATATTTATATAATTTTCACAAAAACTGTTAAATGGATGACAAATTATACTTTAAGAACCTCTGTCAACATTATTATCATTTTCTAAGCGCTTTATTCACACTTGTAACATTTTTAGTTCAGCTCTACTATAATCTATATATTCTTTTTAAATTGATTCATTAATGATAATGAATGAAAATTTAAATAAGATTAGAACGTGTTTCATTAAATTTTGCAGGTGACAAAACTATTTTGAATCTCGTACGTTTATAACAATTTCGAAAATGTCTGATTTAAGAAAGGCTTGAGTTTAGGAAATATGTAGGCCCTGACTTTCTTAACGTAGGTTTAGGGGCTTTCAAAAATATAAGTGACTACAAAATTATTCATTGTTTCAGCCACAGATACTATACACTGAATATGTATAATTATTTTTCAATCAGTACTTTGATAAAAATCAAGTTCAAGGATCAACATTCAAGTAAAGGATCAAGAAGATAAGAATCTTGTGAGTTTTCTGTGGGCTTCATAACTTTTTTGGCCAGGAGATTTGGTTTTTTATATAATAGAATTTTCAACTTTTTCCCTCAAAAAATGATAGATACGAAAAAATATTTAAATAAAAGTTTGCAGGTCTATGAAAGTTCTATGAAAAATACCTCTTATTCTTTTTCGATGTCTCTCATCGTTTACGAGAAAAAGTAAAAATTCCAATTTCAGGGAAAAAAATTCTTCCGGCCTCAAGAATGGTTCAGCCCGCATAAAGGTGATAGGATGCCTTTATTCTATTAGAAAAACCTTCAAAAAAGATTTGAAAGCATAAAAAAGGTGGAGATTTGCAGAAAGAATATTTTTTTGTGTGTTTTTAAAATTTGAAGAAAACAAATACGAAAGATTTTTTGGTAAACCCTATCTTTCTTCTTTTCCACCATGTTTTTTTTTACAATTTCTGCTCATATAAATAAAGATATCAGTGATACATACCGAATTCAAAGGTATGAAAATCTGCGATTCGGGGACACAGTTTCCTGTTTCAAATACAAAAATTATAATAATTTTTTCCGTTTATATATGGATAGAATATTTACCACTCATATTTTGAACCCCATTTTTTCTTTGATTTACATATATACATTTTAATCTTATTTCAATGTTCATTATTTGAAATTCAAGTGCACAACATGAAAATGATCATTTTGATCCACGGACGGCTAAACATATGCTCTACATCTTAATAGGGATAGTTTTGTACTACTAAAATATTGGAAAGTGATTTTGTATTTGCTTCAGCAAGCTTTTCTCACAATCTTTACTAGAAAATTGCTCATTTGTTTAGTAAGGCGTATTATTCAAATTACTAAGCCTTCCCAATCATTAGTTTTTAATTGATTACTTCTAATTCAGATTTCGGGAGTATATGTCAACTTTTCGGCACAGCTACACTTTTGTATGCACTTTAACATTTCTATTATTACTGCAAATAATAATCGATTTTCAGGAATATTTGGTTTCACTTTTCTACAATTATATGAATAAACTAGTTCTGCTAATTAAAATTGAATCCAACCATGCTTTCATAATTTCGGTTTTTGAAGCGGGCCTGAATCTCATAACAATGACAGGGTCATATGTTCAGGCTAATTCGACTTGCTCCGGGGTATCTATCTCGTGGCGTTTGACAAGGGTCCATAAACATGCGGCGAAAATTTCGATTATTAAACAAAACATAAAGATTTTTTCGAAAAACCGGCTCTTGTCAGAAAAACAGAATAACATTTAGATGACGTATGCAAAAATCAGACAAAAATATTTAACCGTATGGCCGGAAACCTGCATCCCGTTTGATACTGTAATAAATCCCTTTAAGGTCTTGATACCTCTCCTCCTTTTTTCTTTTCCTTGGCAGTGATGATTTAGTGGGCCGGAGCCGAGAATTCGATCACGAATATAATTCGTTTCTCGCAGTCCTAGAGAAAGATGCCAGGTCTCCTTTTGAGAACTAGTTTCACTATCTCATCTGGAAATTATCGTGTAACAACAATGTCACTTTCTAGAGGGACACCTTTTAGGGCGACACGATGAGCCTAGGGTTTTCATGGGTACATATGCGGCGACAATAATCACCGTGAGCATAAGTTCACTTATGTTTTTTATTCGGATGACCTGAATTTGGGTTGCACAAGTGTGTCAATCTTCATCTGAAGCGAGGACGAATTATTGACGTTTCCAAAGACCCTTACCTCGTAGGTATGAGTGTTATTCGACACATTGACGCTGGAGAGACCTATCTATATTTAGGCATTCCTGAGAGCCGCTTTCAGGATATAACATCAGCAAGATTACGTTAAAATAGACTCACGGAGTTAAAAGCAACAGAAAATTATTTGTATAGTGATTGTATTGTGAGTGCTCGTACAAATGTCCAACAAAAAAAATTGTCTAAAAATGAGTGTATAAAAATCCATTATTTTGAGTATTTTTTGGAGTAGCCTTAAACTAAATTAAAAGTGTGAAATGGAAACCAATAGCCATCTAATGGGTAATTTTGATTGATTTCTATTTAACACTTATAATTTAGTTTCAGGCTACTCCAAAAAAAAAAACACTTAAAATCAACAATCACAACACAATCACAAAAAAATTAATTTTCTGTTATTCTTAACCTCATGAGTCTATTTTTACTTAAACATCAATGATTACTATTAATCTGGTGAGGAAACTAGTTATGTTTCGAAACGTCACCATTTTCAATACATTTTACTCTCGTTTATCATGACACAATAAAAAAACAGTTATCTGGAAATTGTCGCTGACTCTTGTAACCACATTCATCCGCATGTACTTGTAGTGAAAATCATATATCATCATTTTTGATATATCAAGAATAATGAATCCTGCATAAATTGGTTTATTGTAACTAATTTTTGTTCTATTGTTTTCAATGATAAACATTTCTTCGCCAAATATGGTGAAGTTATGAAAATTTGGGCTAGAAATTAAATGTCTCGCGCCATAACGTCCCTCCAGTTTTGTAACAAGCCTTACATCTTTATGCTTTTTAACATTTTCTATAGTTTTACCAAAAACTGAATTGCTCATTAATTTATCAAAGGTTTTCTTAAACTCACTTACTTTTTATTTCCGGAAATGTGCATTTTGGGATAAGAGGTATGAAATTCTCTGGACATAAAGGTAAGTCTTTATATAAGAATTGAAGCCCTTCGGAATATTCCAACTCAAATCAAAATCTTTATTTGGCAAATATTCACTAACATATTTGCCTTTGCATATCTATTCGAGCATTGGAAAACCCGACCCCGAATACATTTTTCAATAATTAACAACGTTTCAACACCTGTAAGTACATTGAGTTCAATTTCGGTATGTTGTAACAATGCCTAACCTTAAAAAACTTGAAAAAATTAGTATTTTCTGTTCTGGGCATGAGGCATATCAATTCTTATGTATTTTGACGCGCTGAATCTGAATCCGCCATCAGAATTGGCCTAGCGGGTCTTGGTTGGACCCTAACCTCAAAAAACACCTTAAAATCGCTAAAATAGCCCGTTTTTCTTGTACAAAATCGAACCAGACACATATTGATGCGTTTTTAGGGTAGTTGAGTCTATTCAGACTATTTGACGAGCTCAACAGGTCAAAATTCATTTATAACCTCAAAACCGTCAAACATAATCTCAAAGAATACCTCAAATCCATAGAAATGACATTTTTTGTGCGCTGAAACTGGAACCTCACCACATTCCTATATGTTCTCGGCGTATCCGAGTCCAATTTTACGGTTTCGTGAAACCTACTAGGTTACAATATATTCCTAACTTCAAGACAGATCCTGACATACCTGAAGTCTTTTTTTATGTAGCATAAGACTCCACATAACCAAATTACCCATTGATGAAGAGCTACGGTCGCATGATGACGGCGGCGGAGGGTCCGCTTTCCCACCCTGACCAGACGCCGATACTGGGCTAATCCCTGCATCGTAAAACACTTTTTATATATGCCTGTCATTACTCCATGAACGCTGTTTACCCAGGAACCACGGAGTAATAATAAGGAGACCGATCTCCGTACATGCGTTCTGACTGCGGCAATTGCACCTATATTGCCAAGCTCAGACGTTTCGAATCGGCACTATAGCTAGTCGGGCATGCGCACTGTCATCTGGGGAAACAGCGAAGCTAGGAATATATTGTAACCTAGTCGGTTTCACGAAAGCGTAAAATTGGACTCGGATACCCCGAGAACGTATAAGAATGTGGTGAGGTTCCAGTTTCAGCGCACAAAAAATGTAATTTCCATGGATTTGAGGTATTCTTTGAGGTTATGTTTGACGGTTTTGAGGTTATAAATGAACTTTGACCTGGTGAGCTCGTCAAATAGTCTGAATAGACTCAAATACCCTAAAAACGCATCAATATGTTTTTTGAGGTTAGGGTCCAACCAAGACCCGTTAGGTCAATTCTGATGGCGGATTCAGATTTAGCGCGTCGAAATACATAAGAATTGATATGCCTTATGCCCAGAACAGAAAATACTAATTTTTTCAAGTTTTTTAAGGTTAGGGTGAAACGCTGACCTGTAGAGTAAATTCTGACATCGGATTCGGATTCAGCGCGTCAAAATCCATAGGAAAACATATATCGCGTCCCCAGATCACGACACTTATTTTTTTTTTTGTGTGGCTGTGTAGTATATTACGACCCAAGGCCAGAAAGTTGGATTTCCAGGCGTGTGTGATATGAAGGCCGAGGCGAAGCCGAGGCCTCATATCACGCACGCCAGGGCATTTAATATTTCTGGTCATGTGTCGTATACTATTTTTCTTCAGCCCCAGCCGAAACTACGTAGTGCCGTCGCGTTTCTGCTCTCGGTCAGCTGAGCGGATGAATGGGATTCGGTCGCCCACCCGACTTTTGCAAAGGCGAGGCGGAGCCGAGGTTTTGCTGGTCGGGGCGAGCATCAAAAACACATTTTTTATTTTTTCGTCACATTTCTTCCTCGTCCGCAGAATCTCCAGACGAGGAGTCGACCATTTTTGAGGTTTTGTGCCGATTTTTTATGCACAAAAATCGCAATAACCTTAAACCATCAGTGTTGAGGTTGAACACACAGACGCTCTCTTTTTTCCATTCACCTGTCAAGGTACATTTTTGTCGGAGGCTAAGTACACAATAACAGTGAGCGTTGCTATGTCAGCGAGCCACAAAAATCTAGCAGCCAATCAGAGATCGCGTTCTCTAGCAGGCAATAAATCGAAGCTTTAAATTTGTACCTTTCACTTATTAGGTAAAAGATATCTATTTTTCTTTGCTTACATGCAATAAGTAAATGTTACCTTCCAAACTTGTAGCTAAGTCTTCTGTTAACAAATAGGCAGCATGCCGTGACAAGTTCCCTCGCGGACCCAATGAACGGAACTGATACGATACAGCGTACCCTATTAGTATCCACATCGTATCCTCTCCGTATCATGCAAGAAAAACTCATTCAAAAAGGAAGATGAACATTTAACTTGTTGAAATTCGGTTTCTACGTGAAATTTTGCGTTAGAAGGTCACGGAGTAATTGCAATAGTTTTTCTTGCAACGATAAAAACTTTAAAAAAATATAATACTTATCTACAACGTGGGCTGAAGGCGACTTCAAGCGCATCCAT
>CAKNWU010080824.1:0-14341 GCA_932072015.1 Andricus quercustozae | reverse complement strand
AAGCTCTGCAAGTTCTTGTCAGAATTTTAACCTTAGAGGAATAAGTGATCTTTTGAGTGAGATCAATGGTAGTGATAAAAATTTCTCCGCGTCGGTGAAACAAGCTCTACTATTGAGTGCCACGTATGAACTCGACGATATTTGTGCCAAGATATTTGTCTGCTTCAAGCTAAAGGGGAACGCATTGGAGTAAATTAACTCCAAATCGGAGAATATAGAGATGAGCATGAATGATCTCCTCATAGAAATGAGAAAAATATTCAATCATAACCCGGAAAAAATTGAACGGCGACGTATTTTGCAGAAAGAAAATGGCAGCATGGTGAGCCATTCAAACAGTATTACCACAACAAGTTGATTCTGGAAAATCAAGCCCCCCATGGAAGAGAACGAGATGATTGATTATATGATCCACATGATTCCAGATGTGCGGCTGAAGAATTCTAATCTTCGTCAGAGTTACTAGAGGCCTTTTACAAAATCTTGTTGCCTCCCGACCCGCTAAATGAACATCTAAGGGTGAATTAAAAACAGCAGACTTCAGGGTCACCGAGAAATCTATAACTGAAAAGGAGAATAAAAAACTTCAGCAGGCCATAAAGTTGCTTATTATGCCCCATGATAAGATGAAATCGTCACCAGTACTAAGTCGAGACGTTTTAGGTAAGTTTGGTTCAGGTTTAGCGAAAATAGAGACATAATTAGAACCTGTCACTTTCGAAAGGAGCGGAAATGAATTTAATAAAATCGATGTTTATCTTATTAACGAAGGCAAATTACCTTAAATAAATATCAACCCTGAAATTCCGTGCTGAGCAAAATTAAAACTTATCGAGCAGTTTAAGATCAGTTGTTGACTAAAAAGAAAAGCGGTGCTTTGCGCCTTCATACAGATTTCCAAATGCTGAATAAAAGAACGCTACGAGACAATTAACCCCTCTCATTAATTGACAAACAGATAGATGCTCTGGGGGGGTAAGAAGTACTTAAGTCTACTTGATTCTAGAGACGGTTATCACCATATCGTCGTTTCTTCCGAATCGATCAAATTGACCTCGTTTGTCATGCCGATGGGCAAATACGAGTATTTAAAGATGCCTTCCGGTCTCAAAGCGGCTCCGTCCATGTTTCAAAGTTTTATTAACCGTGCTTTTTAGGATTTGATCAAAACAGAAGAAGTAATTGTGTACTCGAAGTTATTGTGGAAACCAAAAGAATAGAAGAGCAAATTGAGATTCTGAGTAAAGTTTTTGAGGTGATGCCAAAAAATAGAATAATTATAAAATTATAGAAATTAATTTTTATGTTTACAGAGATAGAATTGTTGGGTTACATCGTTTTCTCAGAAGGAGTCCGTTCAACGAGAAAGGGTCCCGAGGCCATTGAGGAACTCTGAGAACCTGAAACTGTTCTACAAATTCAAAGATTCTTGGGTATGTGTCAGTATTTTCGGAAAGACAGCAAAGGTTTTGCCCTGAGAGCAAAACCGCTTTATGATTCGCTGAAGAAAGATGCCGTTTTCATTTTCGGTGAATCAGAAAATAATGCTTTTACAGTTTAAAAAGAAGCTGGCTTCGAAGCTTCTATTAGCTGTTTATAGTCCGCGTGATCTTAGTGAACTGCATTGAGATATTAGTTCTGTTGGTATTGGCTATATCCTACTTCAACAAAAGTAAGATAAACGGTTTCACCCTATTTTAGTGTTCTCGAAAATGACCACCGAGTTGCGAGCAGGCATCACAGTTTTTAACTGGGGATGGTGTCCATTATATATGCTCGGAGACGATTCGGAGTATATCTTAATGCAATCAGATTCAATATTGTGAGATACTGACATTCTATAAAACCGAGAATCGAAAGATGGATGGTAGAACTGCAAGCTTTTTATTACGAGACTGAGCACCGTCTTGGTACTCATATGCAGCATGTTGATGCATTGAGCCGCGCGTTTAACATCTTAATTATTGAGGATAATCTGTTCGAGTGGAACCTCTCAATGTGCCACTCAAGATTCTAAAATAGTTACAATTTAAAATCTATTATAGAAGCAACAGTACAATGCGTACGACATGCAAAATGGTATAGTGTGCAAGAAAAAAGAAAATTACTTGTTATTTTATGTGCCGTCGAGCATGGAGAGTCATTTAATCTTCAAACACAACGACTACATGGGCCACTTGGGCCTCGCGAAAATTAAAAAAGTTATTCCCAGGACATATAGGTTTCCAAAATTAAGCGAAAAGATGAACCATTTTATTCTTGTAAATTTGACGGAATATGTAAAAATTTATTATTCCTATATTATTCAATGAACCGAAATGTTTTTTAATGTGACAGACTTAAAAGTTTGTTACATTTGGCGCCCGCACAGGGACTCGAGTTTTCTAAATTATATATGAAATGAATAAACTCGATAACCTTGGCATTCAAATTAATCAACTTAACTTATAATATATGAACTAAAATTAAATTGAAATTTATGAATTCCTAATCAATTTGATTTTGAATAAAAAAAGGTTAATTAGTTTGGTTTTTTACATATAAAAGAGAAATACTTGTGGTTGTAGAATAGAAATAACCATTTTGAAATTTATGAAATGGCGAACAACGATAAGGCGATTCATTATATGACGGTTGCCGAATTGCATTAGGAAATTATAAAGGCAAAAGATATTAATAAAAAACAGCAAAACTAATTAGAGATGCTGAGAAATCAAGCACCGACGCAGGGGGATGCTGGTGATCGTACAGCCAATTTTTTAAATTTCTACACTACAAAAAATATGTAAGGAGGCAAAAAGTAAAAAAATGAAATCAGAAACTCAAACGAAGTTATGGGGAATCTTCTTATAAATATTTTGGATTAAAATTGTTATATAAGCTATCCTGTGTTTCTAACGATTTTTTTGAGTATTAAAATGTATTGAAATGTTTGCAATAGATAATATTTAACTTCTTTTTTAGTTGTACGATTTTTGACCAGTTCCATTGTCTTTGGAAATGATTGGAGTCGTAGTCATGGGGTTTTCATGTATGGTATAAATCATATAATTTCTATTAATGGGATCCTTCCTCAGAAGTCAGATGTCTCGCTTGAATCAGCTCCGTCGGAAAAGGTCGTAACTTCTTGCAAAAATAATATTATGTACATGGAAATGCTCGATGTCAAGGCTATTAAAGGAAATCAATTAAATTTTAAATATGTGAGTAATCTTGAAAATAAACTTGTCGGTGTTATTGATTGTGAAATTAAATTTACTTCTGTGAAACAAAATAAACGCGTTGACTCAGGTCGAACACATGAAGATCTAATTGTACGCATAATAATAATGATAGTGTTGCAAGTGAATTGTATTTATCTAATCTATGTAATGAAATTTCTTCTGATATGAATACTAATTTTATTCTTAAAGAGATAACGATCAAAAGAGATCAGTCTAGAGGAAATTTTCCCAACACTATAATAACCTATGAAACTGATGGCGTTACTCGGAACATTTTCTAGCTAATATAAATTGCTCTAATAGGCCATACATGCGTGAAATTATATAAACCTTGTTTAACCGCTGAAGGTGGATTCTTGGAAATCGATCGATTTTCGAGCCGCTCCGGAACATTTTCCAGCTATGTTAAATTACTCCATTAGGCTTGTATTTGATGCGAATATACATATAAAACCGGCGTACTGCGGGGAAATTGTCCGTATTTTCATCAAATACACGCCTAATTAGAGCAATTTAGAATAGCTACAAAAATTTCCGGAGTGGGGCGAAAATCGATGGATTTTTAACATTGTCCTTTGTTGGTTGATAGTAACCTTGAATTGCAGAGTGTATGTTCTTTTAAGAAAAATCGTTACAAGAATTGCATGGAGTCGGTAAATCATTTATGAAAGATATGGCTGATGAAAATCGAAAGATCTCGTTGCAATGTGCTTCTTGCGAGTATAAGGATTTCTTGTTTAATCCGGGATTATCTAAATTCTTCCATACCTTTGTTGATTCTAAGAAAGCTGAAGTTATCCATCCGTCATTTTCTATCATTTGTCGAAATTAAGATTAATAAATTGCTAATTTTAAATATCAATCATTCAAATATAATAATGATTAATACTTCTAATCAATTCTTTGATACAATTTCTTTGTTTTTACAAAATTTTCTGAACTACATTTCTACTAAAGAACCAAACAAATTAAGCGTTAGAGATATTCTAGTTGATCATTTTGAGTTTTCGGTAAAGATGAAGAGACTAAACCTACAACTGTTTCATCTTGAAATCAAAAGAAGAAACAAGAAAAAGAATCGAAAAAGACAATTATGAGCATTGGTCTTGCGATAGCCAGGATAATCCACTGTATAAGATTGTGGTATGTTTGCGATATAATTTTAAATACTATCCCAAACATACGGGGTAATGTTGGAAATTATTTGAATTTAAGCGCCATAAATGATTAATTCATTATTTTTCTCAATCTTTTGCACGTTCGTCGACCAATTACAAGTTCACATATGATTGACGCACTCTTAGTAAGTAGTTATGGGCGTGAGTTCATTTCACGGATTTGGATATGAGATCCTAGCGTTCATTCGACAGTAAAAATTTTTGCTATAACCTTTCGAGTCTGAAAAAGACGAAATAATTTGTCTGTATTAAGAGAAGTTAACTTTGATCGATAATGTAGATTTCTGTTGTATGCAGTACGTGTGGCCAGGATTCTCAACCGATTGAAGAAATTACTATCTCTGATGATAATACAGATTCCTACTTGAATAATTTTGTACTCCTGCAGTTTTTGTCTGTTTATGCGAGCGAAAATGGTATTACTATTGTTCACCATTTTCCCGAACATGAACATTCTTTTCTACCGTGTGACAGAAAATTCGCTCAAATGGAAAAAAAGAAAAGGCTGATCAAACAGCAGTTTCAAGAATTTTTCAGGTTATTCGTGTGAATCAGGAAATGCTTAAAGATTTTCAAAAGTATATTTTAAAAGTACAAGAAAACTGTGCAAAATAAAAGCGGGAAATAAGTTCTTGAGATCTACAGATGCTAAATTAGTAGTGAGTAAATCACAGAACATCGGAGTAGAGCCAGAGGAGTGTTCTCTTCTAAAGCCACGTCTAAAAATGTCTAATTTGACATTTTAAGACGCGGGAAATTTGTACAATGGACCCTTTCCTTTGAAGACCACAAAACTTAAGAATGTAAGAAAAATTTGTCTACGGTTTTTGCCAGACGAATACAAAAACTCTTATGACCAATCGATGCACGACAAAAAGTAGAGAGCCGATAAGTCTGTCATGACTGAGAACGATGGCGATGGCAAAGATTCGTCGAGCAAGGATTAAGATTTTTTTCTATTAATAGTGAGCTTTTGTTGCGTTCTGTATTTAGAAATTAAATTTAAAAAGGCTTGATATGGAGATTGTGTAGAAAATATCATTTTAGTGGTTCGAGACTGCTGACATTTTCACTTCTCACTTCTTTTCTACCATATTTTTCATCTATATTTCATAAAATATCTTTCTCAAAAGTTTATGTAGAATTATTCATGGATAATACTTAAAAGAACATGCAAATCAGAAATGAAAAAAATGAGAGATGGCAAACTCGGTAACGACCATTTTGTTTTTAATGTATAGAATTCCTGAAAATAAAACAAGGATCCAACGATCGAATTTGGGCAACCATCACAAAATGCTCCTAATGCAATTCCTAAAAACAAAAAAAATTTGTTTCTTTGGACAAAAATAAAAAAGAGGAAAGAAAAATGATAAGGCAAGCAACCAAATCCCCTTCCGTATATTTTTTATTTATTTCGCCTTCTTTATTTCTATTATTATCAAATCAAAATAGGACGCTATCTCCTCGATACCTGAGAACTAAATGTGGGTCAAAAGGCAAATGCGTTTAAAAAAATAAGTATTTTGTTTTTTAATATAAAGAATTTCCATGAGTTCTCTCTTTATCTCATTACTTTCACTATGCAAAACTTCAACTTTATCCTACTCAAACTCATGCTCAACATAACAAACCCTCTTGAACAAGCAAGAACACTCTTATAACATAGTCCCAAACGAACATCACTTTTGTGTTCCTCCATCCTAGTATTAAGAAGTCTGCTAGTCTGTCCCACGAAATCATCTTACAGATATTTCAAATGATCTTGTAAACAACACCACCTTTATCAAACTTATTTAAAGGATCTTTAAAAAAGTTGTTATTGAATCCATTTTCAATGGTATATGGAAAATAGTAAAATTTTCTTAACATAAATTCAATATAACTATATTCTCTCAATTACTTCCGAGTATCTGTAGATAAAATGCTCCTTTGTTTTTGATTTGTTGAATTCTAATTATGATATGTTGCTCAATTAAATTTTGTGGGTAATAATTAAGAAAAGGGATATTCCTAAAAATATTCAAATTCTCTTTGTGAAATGAAATGTGGGACAAACCTAGAGCTCTGCCAACTAAGTTTTTGATTACTGCAATTTTCTTTTGAGAAGGATGAACCGAAAAGAAATTTAAAATTCTACCTGAATATGTACTTTTCCTATACCAATCGGTAATAATATTAACATACTGACCTTTAATTACTTCTATGTCCTAAAAACTAATTTTATTATTTTTCTCTATTTCATGGGTAAATTTAAGTTTTGGATGAAAACAGTTAAAAGCATCAATAACTCCCTGCAACTTTGCTACAGGAACACATAATAAGGTGTTTTCAACATACCGCAAGTAAAAAGGCAAATCAAAATATAGCTTCGTGAAAGTAAAGACCTCCAAATCTTGCATAACTATTTCTGCTAAAATCGAAGAAATGACTGAACCTATGGGAGTACCAAACTTTTGCTTATAAAAAGATCCATTGAATTTAAAATAAGTTGAGTTCATAATAAAAGCTATCCCTTTAATAAAATATTTTCGTCTTAATCGAGTACGTGTTTTTATGTTGTCCCATCTATTTACAATCGCCTGTTTAACGAGTTCAAAAGTTATACTTAGAAACATTGCAAGAACATCCAAGGAAATCATTACATGACCATCAGGAACAGTTTTTTTAATAATAATATTTTGGAATTCTTAGCTATTTCTAATGTTGTATTTTGAAGTTCTAATGGAGTCTTTGAGTATCAAATTAAAGTTTTTTAAATTAAATTATGTTTTTTAATCAGATCAAAGTTGCATCATTATGGTCCTGAAGCCTTCAGAAAGGTTAAATTATGGTATGAATGATATCAACCAAAAATTAAGAGGCAGTATCCTCCAGAAAAGGGTTTTGATTGAATGTCAAAGAAATGATGTATGACCTAAAAAAATATTTTTCTTGGATAACAAATTTCGAGATTTTGCTTTTCACAGTAATATTTGCAATAGACAATTTGAACATAATTTAAAGAATTGCAGACTCTCAATGTTAAATTTCCTGACCAAGGATTTTTCAAATCATGTTAATTTTTTTAAAGTAAAAATTTCCAGAATTAAAAGTGAGTTAGAAGTATACTTACAACAAGATAAACTAATTGATCTTTTCAAAGATCAGATTTTCCTTAATCGAAGATTTTTCCACAATGATAAAAAAACACGAAAAGAAACTTTCTATTTTGATTAATCAACAAATTAATGTTCAAGAGCAAAATTTAAATTTACACAGGATTTTTGAAGAAAAAGATAGGGATCCTTGATTTGTAAATTTCGCAGATATTCAAATTCCTGATTCAGTTACAGATTTTCTCAGATTAGGTAAAGGTTTCAGTAATGATGTGATAAAAAGTAAATCGAAATAAATGATGGAAATATTCAAAGATGTTGAATCATGTATACACATAATTCCAATATTAGATAAACATGATTTCCGAAACAAGGTTGTACACTTGTCAAAGAGCTATGTTGATAAGAATTATTTGCACATTAGTAGCATTGATCGTAAAATTTCTAATAGTTACATGATAACGAAAAGTTTCCTCAAAATCAACCCTGGTATAATTTGCACGAATGCTAATAAGGGCAAAATTACAGTTTGTAACAAGAAAAAAAACGAAAGTAGGGATATGGAGGATTTAATTTCCTATCGTGGTAACTTAGATTTATTGAATGAAAATCGATTGAAACAATTAAGAAGAGACACTTTCAAGATTCCAGACAATTGGAAAAAGAAAAGACTTTTAGGAAGAGATATAAGATGGACTGATACAAATACCGAAGACACAGTTCTTGCAAGATGTTATGGTTTGAGAAAGACTCATACAGAAGGCTATCCTTTGAGAATGGTTATTTCAACTATGAACACTCCCTTGAAATTTGTAGACCAAATCTTTAATTTGATACTCAGAGACTCCATTTGCAACTTCAAAATATAATATTAAAAATATCTGGATGATCATGTAATGATTTCTTTGGATGTTATTGCAATTTTTTCAAGTATACCTTTGAATTAGTTAAACAGGCAATTTTAAATAAATTGGACAATATGAAAATATGTACTCGATTCAGAAAAAAAGAATTTACCAAAGAAATAGCTTTTATTATGAACTAAACTTATTTTAAATTCAATGGATCTTTTTATAGGCAAAAGTTTAGTCCTCCCATAGGTTCCAAGATTTCTTCAATTTTAGCAGAAATAGTTATGGAAGATTTGGAGGTCTTTGCTTTTAAGAAGCTAGATTTTGTTTTGCCTTTTTACTTTCGGTATATTGATGACACCTTATTATGTGTTCCTCTAGCAAAGCTGCAGGCAGTTGTTGATGCTTTTAACATTTTTCATCCAAAACTTCAATTTACCCATGCAATAGAGTAAAAAGTAACATCCGTTTTTTGGACAAAGAAGTAACTAAGGAGTTACGGTCACGAGCGCACTTTTCTTACGAATTTGTTTAAACTTTGACTATAGGTTCTTTGGAATGTTATCTAAATTATTCTTACCGTGTTTTTCAAAAAATAATATATGTTAGAAGGGCGTTTCATGAAGAAAAAAAAAATGATTTTAATTGTGAAATTTCAAAAACATTACTACAGTCCAATTGAAGTTAAATAATATGAAATCAAATCATTTTCGTTTTCCAAATTGATTTAAAACTTTTAATGTTTTTTAAGAAGCAGCAAATCGATTTTATGCATTATTTTTAAAATTCCCTAATATCAAAAGTGTGGAGAAATTGAAATAAAAAAATGTTGCAATGAATCGAAAGTTTTATAAAAATATATAAATGTATAAACATAATTGTTTGTCTAATTAAAATATGGAAAAAAATTAAATAAATTTTTTGAAATTTCCAGACAAAAATGCCTATTTCCACTTATTCTGTGGTATCACTTTTTCTATACAAAAAGGTTAATAAAACACTATTGGACATTAAACTGCATAGTATACAACAGTGTACACAATATATATATGATTGCAATTTTTTACATACTTTGCGTAATTCGTATTACTTAATGTTAGCAAAAGTTTATGAATCGTACATGGAAAGGTAAATCAGAAGTATTGAATAAAATATTAAAGTTAAATTAGTAAGTATATTTCTGTGATTTCTACACGATCAAGCCCGACAATGTTAAAAGCGTGTTGACCCTTGGCAAGTCAAGATGACAACTGACTCCTTCTCGAACCAGCCTGCTCTAATTTTGACGATTCGGTTTCTAATCGTCCCCCTTGTTTTGGTTACACTCGAGCCGTCGTTTACTGCGACGTTTCTTCTAGCTGAATTATATGCGTTCAGTCGGCCTTCCTGACAGAATTCGCGTCCTCGCGAAGTGAAACAGAGCTTGGAAGTCCGCTTTTCTCCTCACTCCTATTCCTACACATACAGAATTTTTTGTTAAATGGAATTAATTCTCCATGAACTAAATATTGTTTATTGTTCTTGCAGAAGCGATTTTGTGTGAATGTTTTCCATGCTGTCATATTTATATGCGTTCTAACTAGTCATAACATGCTATTGACACAGGCATCACGTAGTTCGCGACGCTACGTGATTTTGATTGCTAAAAACTCCGTCCAAGGTCCTACTCGACCTGGACTAAACCTTTTTAGGTACGTGACCCTACTCGGCCCAACCATGGGATATACCCGTTTGTTCTCCCGTTCTCAGTATTATGCGACCCTGCTCGGCCTCATAACTTGAGAGGGTTTAGGTCGAACATGCATTCACCTTTTTCTCTTTCGGCCCTGCTTTTTCGTCACCGTTCCTTCCTCAGAGCAATCTTCGCTGCTGCTGCTGCCATCACTGCTCACGGTCCCATTTCGGTCCGTCCTCTGTTACTTTAAAGACACGTCTATTTTTACACATATATTGATTTTTAATTTCACGTTCTTCTCCGTCCTTTGCCTCACGGTTAAAAACGTCGCTGATGTATTTTATACGGCTATCTTGTAATTGTGCAAATAACAATCTATCATCGGTTTCAATCTTATATATACCAATTTCCTTAATTTCTTCGGCGTTAATTAAGTCTTCAATTGCATTGCGGCTAAGCGCGTGCGCGTGCAGCATTTTCCAGCCTGCTCTATACTCGATAACGCAATCATATTCTTGTAGCTGCATCCACCAACGAGCGACGCGCGGTGCCAAGTCTCCATTTACAAATGTGGCGCGCAAAGCACTGCAGTCACTCACAATTTTGAATGCGCTTCCTATTAAAAACAGGCGAAATCTATACAAACTACTTATTACCACTAGAGTTTCCAATTCATATGAAAGGTACGTTTGCTCTTCTTTAGTTGTCTGCCTACTGAAATATGCAACAGGCCTTAAAGTACCATCTTCCTGTTTTTGCATCAGAATTCCGGCTAAACCGTGTACACTTGCATCCGTATGCAATTCAGTTTCTGCGCCTTGTTTAAAAAGAGCAAGTACAGGTCGCGTTATCAATGCGTTCTTGATTCTTTCAAACGCCTCGTCTTGTTGATCGCCGCATACCCACGGTTCATTTTTTCTAGTCAAACGCGTGAGTGGCTTCGAGATTACGGCGAAATTTTTTATGAATTTCCTAAAATAATTTGAAGTTCCGACGAACTGCCTTGTTTCGTGAACATTTCTCGGTTTTTGAAATTTTTGTACAGCCTCGACTGTTGATTTCCCAGGTCGGACACCGTCTTTTGAAACCTCGTATCCCAAAAACTCTATTAAACTCATTAAAAATTTACATTTTCTTAATTTAAGTGTTAGCCCGGTTTCGCGAATTCTAGTACTTGGACTAGCGCATGTAAGGCGTCGTTTGTATTATCAGATCCAATTATTATATCATCAATATATGCCTGAACGACCGAATTCATTCCTTTATTTATTAACGGCATAATAACTCTCGATATTAGACGTACAAACACGCTCGGAGCGTTGACCAAACCAAATGGGACGCGTAGGTACTCGTACTGTCCTTCGGGCGTTACGAAAGCAGTTGTCTCTATCGACTCTTTTGAAATCGGAACCTGATGATATCCGGAAAATAAATCCAGAGAAATAAATCTAGTTTTTCCGGCGAGGCAAATTATTTGAACTTCAATGATCGGTATAGGGTGACGATCCCTTTTCGTAATTGCATTGAGAGATCTATAGCCAACGCATAACCTAAGTTCGCCGTCCTTCTTACGAACCAACAATATAGGACTCGCAAACGGAGAATCTGAATCTCGAATTATTTCATTCTCTTTTAATTCCTTTAGTATTCCTTGAACTTTATCTCTCTCTGAAAACGACAACCGATAAGGTCGACAATAAACCGAGGTGTCCGCCGTCAACTCCATTTTCATCTCAGCCAAGTCGGTTTTGCCAAGCTCGCTCATACAGTATGCAAAACAATCCCGATATTCACGAACTTCTTTCTCCGTAACTTCTCGCGTAATTTGTCCTCGAGCAAGTATACACGAACCATCAATGCACAACGGACTGGTATAAAAAAAAACCTTGATGGAATTCCGAATTTCCGCACCAACGCGTATAAATATAAAACATATAGTCTACGGTGACGCTACACTAACTTAACATATTTTAATTCAAACAAAAGTTTAATTAGAAATATAAAGACTGGCGCAAGTAGAACGGTCGTTCGGTTTTTATTGTTTATTGTTAATAATGTAATAGAGTAAAAACTCGTCTTTTTCCAGACCTTGAAACGAAATGATGCGCCACCTGTCGCTACATATTCAGCCGAATAGTGCGGTTGATTTGAAATCAATAATAAATACTACCAATGGTAATACAAATGAATACACCCGACATTCCTAGAACTGCTGGCACACGCAGTTTATCAGCGCGTAGGGCATCGACATATAGAAATGGACTGGCTACTCCGTGGGTGAAACGTGAATGACAACAAGAAAGAGGAGGGGGAGAGTGGTGGGCAATCTGCCTCTTCCTGGTCGAAGGTGATTGGTCTAGAACGTTTGTCGTATGTCGATGGTCCGAACCGTCAAAAACGTTCTACACCAATCATCTTCGACCCACGGAGTAGCCAGTCCATTTCTATATGTGGATGGCGCAGGGCGAGAGATGGTTGTGACTCTCGCCTCGGAAGGGCCAAGTGCGCGATTAGTCAGTCGCGTTTAGGCACTCTCGGCTTATTGCACCTCTGAAAAAGTTTCCGTCCGTTAGTCTGCATGCATGCATGAGTATTTTTCAAGTATTTTTGTTGGCGTACGACAATTTTCCAAATAAAAATCAATATTATAGAATCAATAAACGACTCAAATATTTCGCGGAATAGTCAGTTTTGTGGCATAACGTCGATAGGTAGAAATGCCAGCCGTCAGGAAGGTTGTCAGTACATGGTAATGCAACTGCATACCACATTTTGAAGAAAATCTCCGAAACGTGGAATGCGTTTGCGCAATTCTGTTTCTTGATCCTCTTATAGGTTGAAGACTTTTCAGTTTCACGAAATACAAGCACCTGTCCGAAATTTTAAGTGAGATTATCACTAACCTGACATTCAGGATATCTTATTATATTTCGTGAAACTGAAAGGTTGTCAATCCACAAAAGAATGGAACATGACTGAAAAAATAGATTCTACACTTGAAAAATATTACTCTTTGTACATTTAAGACTTTTACGTTTATAATATTTTCGCGAAAACGTCGAGAGATTTATTCCCATGACGCCATGTCAAAGTACTCAATTCAAGGCTTCCAATTCTTCGGGCCTCTATTTTTTTAATTGGTAAACCTGTTATGCCGAAATAAGGAAAGTAACCAAATAGTACTTGATTATTATTTATTTCAATGAATACAGTGTATCATATAAGATTCGGATAAGAACTGACGAAGGGACACATGCCCGGTCCTACTTATGCACTAGCTTAAGTGAATATGAGATAATGCTACAGGTCAAAATCCAAATGCGTAACAACACGGACTCGTGCTGGGCCAAAGTACTACACAGATAGCTTAATGGGAGAAGTCCATTGAGGTCAACCGTAACAACCCTCTCTTTAGACTAAGTTTAGTTTCTAAACTTTCAAAATGTTTCTTTTCGAGTCTTTGTATGAGTATTCTTATTATCTAGTAAATTTTGTACACTAGTACTGTAGGTTACAATATGAGTCGGAGCCTGTACTTTAGTTTCAACACAAAATATACATAGTTTTTTCGGAACAAAATTCAATATTGTCTATTTGTTTAGGGAGCTGAATCATTTTCTTTTCTAAATTATTAAGATCTTGTTCGTTGTATTCAACGTTATAGGTCACATTAATCCAGTAATTCGGTTTTTCTTCTAAGTGTTTTGGTAAATTTATTTGGTCATAATTATTATATAGTTTGCAGCTAGTTCCTTTTATCTTAACAAGTTTGACTATTTCTATTGATTTTATATTTTGTTCGCAGCTTATATCGAGGCTTATCTTATCGAGTGGAATTATGATGTATCCGTCGGAGATTGGTATAAAAGTTTCTTTGTAAAGCAAATACGGAGATTGATTATAATTTGGTTCCTCATATCTTTTGAGTAAGCTTGATTCGCAATTTTTACTTTCGGACAGTCTGAGATTAGGCTGATTTCGTTTACATATTAAATATCTTACTATAGTTTTGCATTGGTCAATAGTCTGTTTATATGTTGGGACGTAAGAATCTCTAAATTTAATAACTAGTTCGTGATCTGGGATAATGGATAGCTAAAGGTTGCCTTTCTTTTCCGGGATAGGAACAATTCTTATCAAGGATCCCTCTTCCTTCTCTAGGACGGGTATATCCAGGATGTCAGTAAAGAGTCCTTGAATTATGGCTACCGAGAGTGAACTGATGTCAAGAATATGTTGTTAATTATCCTCATCATTATCGAAGTGATATCTAGTTCTATGGTGTATTCCAAATTCTTCGAGGGTCTTCTTCAAA
>CAKNWU010080823.1:0-13568 GCA_932072015.1 Andricus quercustozae | reverse complement strand
TATATTTTCAATTCATAATAATGAAACTTTTATTTCCTTCATATTTTGTACCAAAACTCTGGATTTCCAAGAGCAAAACATTCTTAATCCCGAAAAAAACTTTTATTCATAAATTTGTTTATACCGTAATAAACCATTTTTTCAAATTATTCTCATCGACTGCAAATTATTTTTAGATAGATATAGCACAGATATAAAACATACTTTGATGAATCTAAAAACCTTGAAAGAAAATGATTCTCCTGAAAAGTTAAAAAAAATGTTAACCGTGTTGTTAAATAAAAAATTAAGAAAGTTATTATAAAGAATCGAAACACACAAATCTTTCTGAAATTTCAAAAGCTTTAATTTAAAAAAAAGATACAAAAAAATTGAGCCTATTCGTTGATAAATAGCCAAACTGTGAATTTGTTTATAAACATTGTAAAAAATTACGAAATAGCATCTACTTTCAGTTAATAATAATAAAATTTGTATTGCCCTGACATCTTATACCAAAACTCTGAATTTAAATACGCAAAACATTCCTATTCCGAAAATAACTTTTGTTCATTAATTTGCTTATAACGTAATAAATCATTTTTTTAAATCATTCTCAGTGACTCCAAATTATTTCTATATAGTTTTAGCACAGATATAAAACTTTCTTTAGTAAATGGAAAAATCTGTACAAACATGGCTCTTGTGAAAAGTTTGAAAAATATCCACTTTGTTGTTAAATAGAAAATTAACCAAATTTATTATAAAATATCCAAACACACACACACATCTTTGCAAAATTGCTAAAGCTTTAATTTAAAACAAAACGGTACTCCAAATCTGGAAATTTGAGAACATTTTGAACTACACTAGAGTGCCGCTTTACCGGATCCCGATATACCGAAAAGGTACCCTTAATACATAAAGCCAAACCTGTGTGGTATTGGACTTTGATGACAGATCAGATGGAAAGGATTATTTTTAACGTTTTGAAAATAGGGAGGCTACAAGGAAATTATAAAATTCATCTTATGAGCCCTGAAATGGTTAAACCTTGGTGTACGTGCTGGCTGGTTTATTGAAGGGATTTGGAAACTTTTGGGACTGAATTGTCAGTAGACCAGTGTTTCCCAAAGTATTACCGCGGTTAGGGTACCCTACCGCCAGTAGGGGAATGCCACCCCGGGCCCTCGGCAGGCTCCGAGGCAGGCTGCCCGCTGCGAGCAGACGGCTACTTTCGTATACCTACCACGAATGGCCCTTTCATTTTTATGAGATTACAATAACTGAAATTATAAAGACATGGCTCAATTAAATTTTAATTATCTGAATGAATTTCGTGGTTTAAAAAAAAATAAAAAAAGAGTTCTTGAAAATCGGTTAATATCTGCACTAATAAAAGAAGCATTTACAAAACTTGTGAATACATAAATGGGTCATAATCTAACAAATCTAACGCAGCCTATTAAAGTTCACTTTATCAATATTGTACAAAATTTTGATTTTCCTCAACCAGCTCTAATACGCCTATAGGGTAGCTACGACAGCGCCACCAATTTGGAACTATTGAGAAGAAATTCGAATTTCAATTCAATATTAACGAAAAATCTTATAGTAAGCAATTAATTTTAAACCGAAGATTAATATTTTTGATTAAAATGAATTGATATTCACTGCTTTTTTCCATAAAAATTGCCCAAATAATTTCGAGATACCCAATAGTTTGCGTGTCAGATGGCGCTGTTGTCACAGTCACAGAGGTAGCCTACAGGCGTATTCTCTAACAATGGGACGGTCGCCAAGCAAGTAACCGCGCCCGAACGACAGCTGCCCAGTGTCTTTCTTGGGTTTCAGTATTGTGAGAGGAATTCTCGAAGGTTTAACCAGATTCACGGCAGATGTAAGTTCTGAGGCGAAGTATTTAGGGGGTGTTGAGGTATCTGCGAGATTGGGCAGACCAACGCTTCTCTAAAGGGTCCTTTGTTGAAAAATGGGGAAAATATTTGAAATAAAAAATTTCTTAATTCTACAATCCGCGATTTAAAAGTAATGTATTTGAAATCTACTTATTTTTCCGATTCCAACGACATGTAATTTGCTGATACCTGCTGATACCTCTGTAATTATTGCAGTTGCTTTTATCTCCCTTCGTTCTGTATATTGGTACGATAATCGCTTTTCTCCACTCGTCTGGGAGTTCTCCCATCTCGATACATAAGTTTATGAATTCGCACGGCCTGTGAGATATGTACTCGCCACCGTATTTAAACGTTTCAGCAATCTGGGGGATACATATCCTTGATCTTTCAGATGCTGTCTTGCTTTTTCATTCATAATCAAACCGACCCCTTGACTACCATGTGATTCACTATCTACTTCTGACCGTATTTCGAAACCGCCTTTCAACACCCCATTTTCTATGTTTCTACTTTCACAGCCCTATTTCTGCGCCACAGGCTCTCATGACGAGCATTCTCGATGTAGAATTCGCCGGTATCTTCGCCACGATGCCCCGCCAAGAAATTCGGCAGCATCTGCATAAGCACAATGTGTTTGCCGGGTAGGGTCAATTTTTTACAGAATTAACTAAGCATATCTTTCGGATGACTTTTTTTCTATTATGATTTACAAATTTCTAAGATTTATTAATTATTTAAACAATTTCCATGAGCAAATTAGGAGGTTGTCCATTTTTAAAGAATAGGTTCAGTTTGTTTACGGAATCAACAAAGAATGTATTTCCAATAACGTCAAATTCATTTTTATAAGAAAATATATGCACTATATATTTAATATGAATTAAAAACGCTTACAAATTTTGTAATGGTAAAAAATTTCATTTTCATTAATTTCAGTTTTTTCCTTTTAATTAATTTCTTCCAGTTGTTTAACCCTTACTTGCCACTGTGGGGTGGATTACACCCAAGGCTTTGTCTTTCTTAATATTAAGTACCTAAACGTGAAGAAAATCGCAAATTTTTTAGTGTACTTAAATTAAATTTTTGGCTATATAACCCGTATGATCTTTTAAAGTAAGCTTTTGAGAAGTTCCATACCAATTTTCAAAGAAAAATATCCAATATGTAATTTTTTATCACAGTTTTTATGGCTGGGGTGGCCGACACCCCAGTGTGGCAAGCGTATTACTCCGCGGAGGTGTGGCAACCAAGGGTTAATAATAATCTCTTCAATTGAATGATATTTTGCTTTATCAAGATGTTCTGGAATATATTTTCTCTTGCAATATATTTTTTCGTATATTTTACTGTGATTTAGCACTCAATCGAACATATCGCCAATATTATCATTACCTACTGTACTATGCCTTTCTATTTTGAAACCTCGATGAAACAGATGTCTATTCACGGATCATCCTCGTTGCTAAAGCATCATTTAAGTCCTTTAACATGAGTCCATATACCGCCTGCGACACCATTTCACTATGTATGGTTCTGTGAAAATGTTTCTTATACTAGGAATCATCGCATCATTGTATCATTGTATGAATATAATCACAACCAGTGATAATACGCGACTGCTTGCGACTTTATTAGAAGTACTTATATTTGCCTGAAAATTTGGTTAGAGGAGAGGAAACCTGCAAAAAATCACCTCTCGAGTTCAGCCGGCTTTTCGACAGTCGAGTCTGAAGACTGACATTCGACCTTATCCATCTAATGCACACAATCATTCTCGTTGTCAAACTTCCCCGATCGACATTAGTTAAAACGCAGCGAATACACAACCCAGTCTTATGTCGCATATGGTCACCCATCCGAGTGCTACACTGAGAAACAAACATTTTTGGATCTAAAGAAATGCATTTCTTTGACTCCATTTATTTGAGCCATGAAAAGCGTTTACCTAATTGTACTATATATTAATCGTGCTAAGCAGTCAAACGGCCAATTGGGGGTAAATAATAAACATCACTTTATGGTGTTACGACTTTTCGTCAGATTGGTTTTCTGGCCTCATCAGGCTAAAAAGATTTGTTTTATTAAAAATAAACTTCACATTAAAAACAAAACACTTTTTCACATCACAGTGGTATCAAATAACACTGAATTTAAAATTGATAATTACCAATATGGTCCAATATGATCATACATTTCAGTGTGTGCGTGAATACATATGTGTCAAAGAATCTGAATGTGTAGGTAAATGAAATATTATTCATTAAATTTTTGCAGAATAGGGAAATATCGGAAATTTAACGCATGAATGTCCTCTTTTTTATTTATAATACTCGGATTACTCTTAATATGAATCATCTCAGAAATTAGACGTTTTTTATAGTCAGACTCAAAATCTGATATTTTTGCGTTATATCAATCGAATTTATGGTTACATTTATTCTGATGTAAATTAATTACAGATTCTTCTTTCCCATATTTTTCATGTTCATTTATGCGAGTTTTTAGCGATCTCTTAGTTTCGCCTACGTAAGAAGCCTTACAACTTTTACAAGTGAGTTTATAAACTAAATTTGTACGATCCCATTTTTCAGAAACATCCTTACCAAGTTTAATAATCGAGTTTAGAGAAGATTTCAAATAAGGTAAAGTTGTTATGTTAGCTTTCTTCAGATGAGAAGATAATTTATCAAAAATGTTCGGTATGTAAGGAAGACTAACTTTAGGTTGTTGTAAAAATTCTTCTTACCTGAATTATGTTTTTCTTTATTATTACGTGAAAATTTGATTATATCCATACGAGTTTTAAAATGTTCTTAAATGAGCGTGATAGGATAATCATTTTTAAGTAGTATTTGAGTAATAATTTTAAGATTGTGAAAATGGAATCGTTTATCGGACAAATTTATGGCCCTGTCCACCAAATTAAACACAATATTCCTTTTCCTATTATTTGGTTGACCTGAAAAGTAGTTGATAGTTCTACTTAATGAAGAGGGTTTTGTGTACCAATTATTAATAATCCTATTATTATTTTCCAATTCAGAAGTAAATTTTAGATTTTTGTTATAAGAATTAAAAATGTTGATGACCAGGTTAACATGGTCTTTTTTTATACATAGAATAGTGTCATCGACATAGCGATAGTAAAAAAGAGGAATACAACTGTGAACAACTTTCAATTTTTTTTAAACAATTAGTTTCCAGATCATCCATGACCCTGTATGCAAATAACGGCGAAATCGGGGAGCATATCGGTTTTAATTCAAGACTGTTATTAATATGTGAATATGGCGCTTTAATTGCATTTTTTAGTTCATTATAGATCACTTTAGCTAAAAAACGAAGTGGAGCCACTGAAGAAATTAACAGTTGGCTGAGTAAGAAACATCAGAATGAGTGGGATTTTGTCACTGGTTGCAGACAGGCCAAAACACTCTTGGGCTCAAAGCTTAATTTTAACCGAGCAAGGGAAATACTCAAGTTCGTGAGAAAAGAGATGAAAGTCCTAACAGAAATGTTTATAGGACATGGGAATCTCGGATATCATAGACATAAGATAGGGCTTGCGGAAAGTCATCTCTGTCGTCTGTGCGGAATGGATGATGAGACAGCTACTTACATCCTTTGTCACTGCCCTGCGATTGCGGGGAAACGTCTAATACTTACTGGCAGTTACTGCATCAGTGAGCCGGAGTTATCAGCCAACAGCGTGGCTGCGGTCCTCTCTTTATGGGGAGGGCTTTGGGTTCACGCTTAGGGTCACAAGGGGACGCAACGGGATTACCCAAGCGTCAGGGGCTGTTACGGTCTCAACCCAACCCCATCGCCCGAGAGCTCCGGCTCTTGCAGTCAGCCACGTTGCATTGGGCTAACTCCCCAATGCGACGAATTATGCGGTTACGTCACCAGTATCGCGCAATGGCACCCACAATAGGCCTCTCTCGGATGGAGGCCATGGTTCAGTTGGGAGTGGCAATAGGACCGAACCGAGGCGACGACCAGACAATAGCCCCGGACAAACGCAAGAATATCGATTTAAGTGGTCGGACCAGCACAGGAGGGATATCCTTACCTGTTGGAAAAGAAGCTCACCGACGCGAAGAGGATTCATGCAGAGGTTACATGACCGTTGGGTCAATATGCACCGGGAATATGCTCATAAAACGCCTCAGTATTTAAGAGATCAGGTATCCTTTTTGCGCAGAAACGGATATGAAGCTCTTTTTCGGCAAGAAGAAGAGCAACATCCTCCAGCGAACATACCACCCGTTCCAGCAAGACCACCTTTGCAGATAGCCGATAATGCCAACATGAGAAGTAGGAGATCTATCCACCAAAAAGTCTTTCTCAGGATGGAAAAATTATCTGAAGCTAATAATGCTCTCCCTGATTTGCTCCCTGAAGATGTTAATCTCTGGAATCTGAACTGTGTATTTTACGAGCAGGCAGTCTCTCTGCTTAGCGACAATAGAAGTGACGATACTTCAGTGCGCCTGAGTAAGACTTGCGAGCGTATTGCACAGCTTCAGTTTAAAATGGAAACGGCGAGACGGCATGCATCAAATATTCAGTGCGTGATTAGCTACATAACATCAAATAAAAAATTTACTCCAAAATTTAGGGCACTTACTCGAAACTTGAAGAAAGCAAATCACACGCTGAAATGGTGTAAACTTTTGACCATCAAGCAGCACTGGACGCAAAAAGTAAGATCTCTTTCAACAGCAAAACAGCGCCTTGATCGGCGTGTAAAATAGATCCAGGAAAACTCCACCTTTTCAACTCATCCTTCCCGTCTGTTCAATAAAACGCCAAGTGTCGTTGAAAATCCCCCTAGCCGAGAAGAGATTCAAGTGTTCTTGGAGAAAGTGTATGGAGATACTTATCAGTTAAATGAAGACGCTTCAGATATATCACTCTCTCGTAACTTTTGCCGAAGGCAAAGGTTGCAGGCTCCAGAGTAAGAGTGTCTACTAATTACTGCCCAAGAAGTGAAGTAAGTTATCGCTAGAACTAAGAACTTTTCAGCGTCAGGGCCAGATAAAATAAACAACTTTTGGTGGAAGAAGTTCACTTCTACGCACCAACATCTAGCTCGTATATTTACTACTTTCTTAAACGGAGAAGAACCCATCCCGCAGTGTCTAGTGGAAGGACGCACGGTATTAATTCCTAAGACCGGAATTTGTCAAGTCCACAGAACTACAGGCCCATAGCTTGCTTAAACACCAGCTACAAGCTATTCACTGGCATCCTCAAAGAGAGGATATTAACATCTATCGAGCCGGTATGGATTTCAGTAGTTGAACAACGTGGATGCAACACAGTGCTGGCATGTTGCAGGGAGAACC
This sequence comes from Andricus quercustozae, assembly GCA_932072015.1. Classification (NCBI taxonomy): domain Eukaryota; kingdom Metazoa; phylum Arthropoda; class Insecta; order Hymenoptera; family Cynipidae; genus Andricus; species Andricus quercustozae. The sequence goes on along the minus strand of CAKNWU010080823.1, from coordinate 6,319 downwards.
TGTTAATAGACAGGTGTATTACCCAATACTCGATCAGCTATCGACGCAATCTGTCCATGGCTTGGATTGACTACCGTAAGGCATTCGATGACACGAACCATGAGCTACTTATTAAGCTCCTTGAGTGCCTGGAGGTGCATCCAAAAATAGTGAGATGCATGCAAGAGCTTATTCTCTTGTGGGGTCTCCCAAGGAGACTCTCTAAGTCCGATACTTTTCTGCATCTCCCTGTTGCCTCTATCTATTGTGCTCCGAGGCAAAAGCTCTGGATACCCATGTGGCCCACGAAACAAAAGAGAATATAAGGTCAACCACCTTTTATATATGGAAGACCTTAAACTCTTTGCTTCCTCGAAAGAGGATCTTAACATCCTTGTGGAAGCGGTGAATTGGTACTCCGAAGCGATTGGCATGAGCTTTGGACTGGTCAAGTGTGCCTGCGTCCACCTACAGCAAGGACGAATAGAAACTACACCATAGAGTAACCATACCATTCAGCATCTTAATAATGGAGAAACATATACATATCTTGGAATACCGCAAGCGGAAACCCAAGATGTGCGTGTGATAAAAACGGCCCTTGTAAAAAGGTATCGCCAAATTCTCAGAAAAATTTGGGCTTCCCAATTATCTGGAAAGAATAAGATCCAGGCGAGCAATATGCTGGCCGCTCCTATACTGCTCGATGGGTCGTACCTAAATGTTTCTCAAGTCTGCTGCATTGAGATCGGAGACTGAGGGATTTCTTTTTGCCTGACAAGACGGCCTTATAGACACCTTAGTTTACCGCGAGCGCATAATGAATATACCTGTAGAAGATACTAACTGCCGAGCGTGTAAGCAAGAGCCAGAAACACTTGGGCATGTTCTCAGTGGATGCTCAAAGTATGCACGTTACGGGTACATCGAGAGACACAATACGGCTCTAAAAATGAAATATTACCATCTTAGGCACTTCTATGGTGTTGATATATTGCCCGTCTTGCTATACGCCCACGGGGAACTCGAGTCCGTTGTGGAGAATGATCAGTGTAAGATCTACTGGAATTTCTCATTCTCCACCACTGAACGTATCAGCGCTACGAAGCCTGATATTGTCCTCCAAGATCTGAAGACCAAGATCATTTACGTGATTGAATTCTCGGCACCAGCCGATGGTAATATCACGGCAAAGGAGGAAGAAAAACGGGCGAAATATCAAGCACTTCTTTTCGAGCTGAGCAGGCTGTACAAATGGTACAAAGTCCATCTTGTAGTTCTCATAATCGGCTGTCTTGGAGGTATGAAAGCATCATTTCTTAGTCAACTCAATAAGATTCCGGCTTGCCAGCGTCCGGCTCATTCCATCGCAAAACCGGATGCAAAAGGCTGTTCTTCTGGGATCACTTCATATGGTTCGTCAACACTGTCCCTCATAACATTCTATAAAGATTGGTAGCTCTAAAAAAGTATCCAGAGGTGAAACTTTCATCTCCTACTGTCCCGTCTGCCGCGTAAGTTCATCCGCGGCTAGAGACTTGACTCCAAGGAACAGTGTTGAACGATGTTCACTCGCGTAAATTTCCCGCTCTTGCTTACCTTCTGGGACAGAAGAAGCAGAAGTGGATGTCGTAAACGTTCCAGTTGCGTCGGGATTGGTTGCTTTAAGGAACGATGATCGTAGCTTCCGGAGCCTACAACTTCCCAAAAATAATAATCAGTAAGAGTCATTTGGTTTTTGTTTTAATTATACTTTGAAAAATCATTGTCATTTAAGTTTCTTAGTATTTTAGAGGTATTAACTTGTAACGATTTTATAGGATTTCGTTTTACTTTTACATATGTCTTCTTATCATGTAATAGTTGATGAGCTTTTTTAATGTAATCAGTTCTATTTAAACAAACCGTAAGGTTACCCTTATCTGCTTTAGTGAACAATGTTCCAGGATTCTCATTAAGAAATATCTTGGTATTTTTTAACTTCTTAGCCATAAATTTGTCCGATAAACGATTTCATGTTCACAATCTGAAAATTATTATTCAAATACTACTAAAAAATGATTATCCTATCACGTTCATTCAAAAACATATTAAAACTCGTATAAATACATTCAAATTTTACATACCGAACATTTTTTATAAGTTATCTTCTCATCTGAAGAAAGCTAACATAACAACTTTACCTTATTTGAAATCTTCTCTAAACTCGATTATTAAACTTGGTAAGGATGTTTCTGAAAAATGGGATCGTACAAATTTAGTTTATAAACTCACTTGTAAAAGTTGTGAGGCTTCTTACGTAGGCGAAACTAAGTGATCGCTAAAAACTCGCATAAATGAGCATGAAAAATATGGGGAAGAAAAATCTGTAATTAATTTACATCAGAATAAATTTAACCATAAATTCGATGGGAATAACGCAAAAATATTACATTTTAAGTCTGACTATAAAAAACGACTAATTTCTGAGATTATTCATATATTAAGAGTAATCCGAGTAGTATAAATAAAAAAGAGGACATTCATGCATTAAATTTCCGATATTTCCATATTCTGCAAACATGTAATGAATAATATTTCATTTACCTACACATTCAGATTCTTTGACAAATATGGATTCACGTACACACTGAAATGTTCGATAGATTATATACCACTTGTATTTATTATAGCTCACATAGTCTCTGTTGTGTCGTCCTTAACTAACATACGATTTATGCCAATTTGGCATATGACTAATTGAAAATTTCGGGGCCATAATCGTAATTATCAATTTTAAATTCAGTGTCATTTGATTCCACTGTGATGTAAAAAAGGGTTTTGTTTTTAATGTGAATTTTATTTTAATAAAACAAATCTTTTTAGCCTGATGAGGCCAGAAAACCAATCTGGCGAAACGTCGTACCACCATAAACTGATGTTTATTATTTACCCCTAATTGGCCGTTTGACTACTTACAACGATTATTAATATATGGAGGGTGATTTACCAAAATTTGAAATGTAATAAATATAGTTTAACAGCAACAAACTTGTGCATTGATTCAAAGAAATCATTTCTTTGGGCGCCATTTTTTTAAAATTAAGAAATATTTCTTGGTCTTAGAATATGAGATGATGAAATCAAGGAATTGATATCTTTAAAACTAAGAACTTAGTTTCCTTCAATCTCGCTTTTGCATCCAAAGAAATATTTCATTAGTTCAATGATTTTGAGCCTTTGCATTAAAAAAACGTTCTATTTTAAATAAGTAATTCATTGATGTGTGAAACAAATATTTCAGTTTTTTTGAATCAAAGAAATATTGAGATAAACGAAAGCAATATTAATTAAGTGAAAACGATATTTCTTTCATATAAGAAGATTGATACAGCTGTTCTAATAGAACATGCCATTAGTCGAATAAAGGAATTTGTTCACTTAAGGAATAATGTATTCACTTGGAAGATATGTTTCTTTAAATAAAAAGCGTGCGTGAAGACGTTTATGCCCAATAAACACTTCCTTCAAGTGAAGAAATGTATTTTTGAAGTAACTTCATACACCATTCAATCGAAAAAATATTTTTATAAAATTCTTAATTTGTATCGAGTAGTTCATAGCCATGCCGCCAGGTGCGAAAAGTTTATGATCTCACAATAGAAATGGATTCTCCAATCTTTAAGTTAGCCACACATTTTCACCATTCCTAAGCATGAGTCAGTTGTTCTTGCTTAAAATTCTTTTTTCTACTCCGCGAAAATGAAAATAAATATATTATTATAAATTATAATAATTATAATTGCATTAAATAATTTTTCAAGAAATGGGCCTGCTTAAGTTTTGTACTTCAACAATATTCAAAATTGTTAAACGGCAGAAGAACTTTTTCTGTTTGATTAAATTGTTCTTAGAATCAATTAGTATTTTATCAACTCAGTTTTACGTGTTTTCTTTCAACAATATGCCGCATCTTAGAAACAAATAAATATTGGTTTTCATGACACTAAGCTGAAAACCCTCCTCCCTTCGAGTTTTAATTTTAAATCATTCATATGAAATTTTAAAAAATTTAAAAATCTGAACGCTACATTTCAACTTTTTAAGCTTTACCGTTTTAGAATTGAAATTCATCGACTTTACTAAATCAATTTGAAAGCATTTCTGTTTTTAGTCTCGCAATTTTCAGAACACATTAAATTTTGTCTATTTAGTTATCAAATAGAACAATTTCAAGTGTTTTTACTTTTTACTTCTTCATTTATCAAAGATTTTAGTATAAAGTTGTTTATTCACGGAGCCTCCAATTTTAAAAATGTTTAGATTTCAAATTGTGCAATCATATGAAATGTGTTGTGCAATGATATAAAAAAATAAAAAGTTTTCAATCCGCAGCGATGAAGGGACGGTCGTATTGGGTTTCAAATGTACTCATATGCGCCATAAACTTTTTTGGAATATCTTGAAAATTACCCAAGATATGGAGGTGACAACATTTTGCAGAGTGATGATCAAAAAAATTAAAAGTTTTTAATCCGCAGTGATGAAGGGACAGTCGTATCTGGTTTCAAATGCCCGCATATGCGCTATACATTTTTTTGGAATTTCTTTAAAATTACCCAAGATATGGAGGTCATAACAGTTTTCAAAGTGATAACCAAAAAAATAAAAAGTTTTTAATCCGCAGTGATGAAGGGGCTGTCGTATAGGGTTTCAAATGCGCTCATATTCGTTATAAAAATTTTCTGAAAATCTTGCAAATTGCCCAAGATTTGGAGGTCGCAACATTTCGCAGAGTGATGATCAAAAATATTAAAACTTTTCAATCCGCAGTGATGAAGGGACTGTCGTATCGGGTTTCAAATGCACTCATATGAGCCATAATTTTTTTGGAATATCTACAAAATTACCCAAGATATGGAGGTCATAACATTTTTCAAAGTGATAACGAAAAAAATGAAAAGTTTTTAATACGTAGTGATGAAGGGACTGTCGTATCGGGTTTCAAATGCACTCATATGCGCCATAAACTTTTTTGGAATATCTTGAAAATTGCCCAAGATATGGAGGTCATAACATTTTTCAAAGTGATAACCAACAAAATTAATAATTTTTAATCCGTAGTGATCAAGGGAATGTCGTATAGGGTTTTCAAATGCGCTCATATGCGTTATAAAAATTGTCTGAATATCTTGCAAATTGGCTAAGATATGGAGTTCAAAACATTTTGCAGAGTGATAACCAAAAAAATGAAAAACTTTCAATCCGCAGTGATGAAGGGAGAGTCGTATAGGGTTTCACATACGCTCAAATGCGCCATGAAAAGTTTCTTAATATCTTCAAAATTGCCCAAGATATGGAGGTGACAACATTTTTCAGAGTGATGATCAAAAACATTAAAAGTTTTCAATCCGCAGTGATGAAGGGACTGACGTATCTGGTTTCAAATGCACACATATGCGCCATCAACTTTTTTTGGAATATCTTGAAAATTACCTAAGATATGGAGGTCATAACATTTTTCAAAGTGATAACGAAAAAAATGAAAAGTTTTCAATACGCAGTGACGAAGGGACTCTCGTATCGGGTTTCAAATGCACTCATATGCGCCATAAACTTTTTTGGAATATCTTGAAAATTGCCCAAGATATGGAGGTCATAACATTTTTCAAAATAATAACCAAAAAAATTAAATGTTTTTAATACGCAGTGATGAAGGGGCTGCCGTATCGGGTATCAAGTGCACTCATATGCGCCACAAACGTTTTTGGAATATCTTGAAAATTGTCCAAGATATGGAGGTCACAACATTTTGCAGATTGATGAACAAAAAAATTAAAACTTTTCAATTCGCAGTGATGAAGGGACAGTCGTATCTGGTTTCAAATGTGCTCATATGCTCTATGGTGAAGGGTCTGTCGTATAGGGTTTCAAATGCGCTCATATTCGTTATAAAAATTTTCTGAAAATCTTGCAAATTGCCCAAGATTTGGAGGTCACAACATTTCGCAGAGTGATGATCAAAAAAATTAAAACTTTTCAATCCGCATTGATGAAGGGACTTACGTATAGGGTTTCAAATGCGCTCATATTCGTTACAAAAATTTTCTGAACATCTACACAATTACTCAAAATATGGAGGTCATAACATTTTTCAAAGTGATAACCAAAAAAATGAAAAGTTTTTAATACGCAGTGATGAAACAACTGTCGTATCGGGTTTCAAATGCACTCATATGCGCCATAAACTTTTTCTGAATATCTTGAAAATTGCCCAATATATGGAGGTCACAACATTTTGCAGAGTGATGATCAAAAAAATTAAAAGTTTTCAATCTGCAGTGATGAAGGGACTCTCGTA
>CAKNWU010080807.1:0-14247 GCA_932072015.1 Andricus quercustozae | reverse complement strand
ATAAACAATATTGACCATTGTTATAAACAATACTGATTAACAAATGCATTAAACGGTCCCTCTTTGATGGAAAAATCAATTTTTTCTGTATAATTGTTCATTTTATCCCTAAATTAAAATTCTGATGGAAGAAACTGACATTTCACAATATTTTTAATTGTTCTTAACAATTCTGATCAACAAATGCATTTAAAAGTCGCTTTCAAATAGGAAAAATCTCTTTCTTGCTGAAATGATTATTAGATCATAAAAAATGAAACTCCTACTAAATATACTGACATGCAACAAAATTTCCCATTGTTATAAACAATCTTGATTAATTAATTCTTAAAATAATTCTTTCGTATAGAATAAATCTGTTTTTTGGTTTCCGGAACAGGAACAAATGATGAATGAAACAACTGAAGATCAAGAGACACAAACGATTTGCAGTTGTTCCGTTTTTCACTTGTTTCGGTTCTCACATTGTTCTCGTCACTTAATGTTCAATTGCTACGCTTTTTTTTTCGAAGGATATTGAATCGTCCCAGCACGTATCCATTGGATTTTTGTGTTTTCCCGACTTTATTATTATTTTTCATAAATTGCATTTCTCATAAAGTGCAGATTTGTGAATACTTTGTTTTCGTGTTCTTCCTGTGATACTGTGGAGTTTTATCAGTTGTAAGTTTCAAATCATTCCTTCATAAGTTTCAATCGAAAACCTTATTTTCGATATAATTCATTTTTCTAACAATGAATGAATTTAAAGTTCCGAAGCAGGTTCTTTGTGATTTTCTGATCACTAGTGGCTATAATGATAGAGGAAAAGTTCTGAGCTATATTCCACATAGTCCACATTTGAACAAAAGTGGAAGACAGCTTTTTATAACATAACAACATTCAGGGCTAGGAATGCGGAATGGCTGCTTTCAGATTTCTCGATTGAATTCGTTGGATTTCGTCCCGGCAGAAGACCTTCGTATGATTTCGAGAATAGCTCAAAATCAACTAAGAGACGAAAACTGATCAAAATTCGGGAATGTTATTCTGACTCTGAAATACAGAGTGCATTTCTGAGCATTTTTCGCTCTGCTGATAAAACTAAAATCGCTAATGACGTGAGTAAACTTTTGTCAAATAACGATGATGAACAGGGTGAATTACCTGTTAAACTATCATATTCAGAAGTAGGAGGAATTACACGCTACACTGATGATTAGGCATTAGCACTGATTGAAGACGCAAAATTGAGTGAAAAACTGTATGAAGTTATTCGCATCCAAGCGAAAGCTAAAACTGCTGATATCTACCCACCTTACAGAAGCCTAGCAGATGCCAAAAAAAGGTGCTACCCCCCAGAATCTCATATTATCATCACGGAAGAGGGTGTGAGTGTTAACATGCAAGCTTTGCTGGATCACATAGTATCTGGCTTGATGGAAATACCTGGAATGACACCTCCAAATTTAGTTGACAGACCAAATCTTTTAATGCCTTTAACTTCAAAATATGGATGTGATGGGACATCTGGTCATTATCCATACAACCAGTCTTTTACTGATCCTAATAAATCTGATGCAAACATCTTAATTTTGTCGATGGTACCGCTAGCATTGGAGATGACAGACACGGAAACTGGTAGATGTTTGGCGATTTTGAAAAATCCACATCCAGGGTGATCAAGACTTTGTAGAATCATGCTATTCCGCGGCCTGAAGGAAACGAAGGAGACTACCATCTCTGAGGTAAAGCAGATTCAAGGAGAAATCGATAAACTCAAACCAACAACAATTATTTTCGGTCGAATTCGGAATCGTTGCAAAGTCACGCATAAAATGATAAGGTCCATGCTTGACGGAAAGGATTGCCAAGCGCTCACTAAAACAACATCATCATCGTCATGTTATATATGGGTGATTCTCCACATACAGGGCACTTTTGTGTCTCGGACCTCTAGTAACTAAACTAAGTAGTGTTTCATTATAAAACTTGGCTACCTTCTTCATTTTAGCACAATACAATACTTCCGTAAGAAAAAACAAGGTGACATCATCGTATGTCTGGCAAAATACTCCCAAATACTCCAAAAATGCCCTTTTGGGATGTCTCCACGTACGCGGTGCCAAGTTTAGAAATGTGTATTTAATACATAGTGAATTATTTTTGAACTTATAATTAATAGTTTGAAAGTTTGACTCAAAAACTATAAAATTCATAGGAAATATTTAAATCTATCTGATATATTAGTAGGGAAAATTTAATTATACACGTGTCTCCCTAAATGTTTTCGATGGTTACGGTAAACGAATCTCCCATACCTTTCATCAAATTTTAATCATTTTTTAAATCTTATCTTCTCACAATATCTAGAATAAAAGCCACACTACTTATTCGTCAAACTTCATAACAAAAAATTAAGAACTTTGTTTGCAAAGTAACAAAATGTAACCGAAAACGTGGCGTATTTTTATTAGTATCGGATACCGTAACTGATAAGAACTTTCATATTTCATAATAAAAATCATTGAAAAGATAATAATTCCGTGTAGCACATAATAAAGGAGTTTTTGTCAGAAGAATTCATTGATTAATTTTGTTTTCAAAGCGTAAAAAGTAATTTTGTATGGTTTTCGGATACCGTAACATCGGATACCATAACCTGCTTTTCGCTGTCAGGGACGAAACGGAGCTTATCGAAGAACTTTTCCAAATAATTTTATTAAAAATTCACGTAAATTGAGAATTAAAGTTTTTAGAACTACAAGTACTGCACACAAAAAATAAAGCGATTAGAGAGTTAATAATTGTAAGAGAAATAAACATTTTACAATCTTTTTGAAAAGAATATTTCAAATAAAAAAAAATTAAATTTTGTAAAAACTTTGCATTTTTTAAACAAAACTATTCTTTCCTGCCATGTTACGTTTAATGTGTTAATATTTTACAGTATTGTTTTACTTTACATACAATCAGAGAAAATCAGCCGAAAAATCAAGAATTGAAAACTTTTTTATGTGCTACAGGTCCTTCAAGTGGAAATTAAGCGTGAATATTTATAGGGCCCCTTTCTTTAAGACCAATGGAACCTAACAATCATGAAGAAAACAAAAATTTTAACATTTTTCCAAAAAAAGTTGTCCTTGCCAAAAATTCCCTGTCTGTGGATAATCACCCATATGCTCCGCAAAGACCTCCATGGTAAACAAGTTGAAAAAATCAAACTCTTGTCTGTGAAGATCAAAAACTTCTCTTTTGGTCTTTCCACACTACATGCTTGGATACGCTTCATGGAATGTATCCTTCACATAGCGTATCGCATAGAATTCTGCAAATGGGCAGCGAAGTTAGCCGATGAAAAACAGAAAATGAGCGATGCGAAGAAGAGAATTCAAAAAGAATTTTGGGAGAAAATGGGCCTGATCGTGGATGTTCCACAACATGGGACTGGAACATCCAATAATGGCAATACTGCTCGAAGATTCTTTGAAGATCCTGAATTGACTTCGAGTATTACCGGAGTTGACAAAGTATTAATCGAGAAATTCGGCGTTATTCTGAAAGCTATGATATCAGGAAAGACAATAGGCATTATCAAATTCGGAGAATATTTCCAGGAAACTGAAAAACTTTATGTCAGCTTATATAGTTGGTTCTATATGCCTGTTACAGTCCACAATATCCTCATACATGGCGCTAAGATCATTGAAAATGCTTCATTGCCTATCGGCCAATTGACAGAAGAGTCCCAAGAGGCGAATAATAAGATTTTCAAGAGGATACGGGAATTTAATACCCTTGAAATCAGTCGGATTGCAACCAATGAAGATTTGTGTCACAAGTTGTTGATTAGGACTAATCCCTACATAAACAACTTCAGAACCCTCAAGGAGACTGCCCCTCGTCCCATGGATGCACAAGTTCAGGACCTGCTGATTGGAGATGATTGAATGGCAAGAATGGACAACGCTGCTGAAAACCAGAATTTTTCGTCCAAAAATGGGTAAGCTTCATGATTTCGTTCATCTTCATTGTTTATAATATTGGAAAAAGATGTTGAGTGTTGATGTTTTACGATTCGGTTCCTTATTTCAAGGTAACATTAACTATTGAACCCAAAAAACAGATTTATTCTATACGAAAGAATTATTTAAAGAATTAATTGATCAAGATTGTTTATAACAGTGGAAAATTTTGTTGGATGTCAGTATATTTCGTAGGAGTTTCAGAGTTCAGGAGTTTCAGGAGTTTATCAGAATTGTTAATAACAATGAAAAATATTGTGATATGTCAGTTTCTTCCATCAGAATTTTAATTTAGGGATAAAATTAACAATTATGCAAAAAATGGATTTTTTCCATCAAAGAGTGACCGTTTAATGCATTTGTTAATCAGTATTGTTTATAACAATGGTCAATATTGTTGATTGTCCATTTCTGTCATGGAATTTTCATTTTTGAAGGCAAAACTAAGGATTGCGCAGAAAAAATGCATTTTATATATTCAAAAGCGCTTATTTATTGAATTTGTTTATAACAATCAAAAAAATAATACTTAAGTGTTTGATTTTAGTGAAACATTGATTTTAGTGAAACATTGATTTTACTCGATTTCGCGGGGAAAAACGTAATGAAAAGAGCTTCCAGGCTTCAATGTACAGCAAAAATCGATTTTGTTCATAAATTTGTTTATAACAATTGAACGGATTGCAGGAACTTCATCTAAGTTATCAGGATTTGTTAATCGATTGTCAATCTATCAGTTTTTCACCTTTTTGAGGTAATATTAATAAATGATACAGAACAGGCAGCTCAAATATGTAAAATTATGGTTTTTTGTCATTTTGAAACTTTGAGATAATAAACAAACAGAGACTTTTTTGCAAAATCGGCCTCGACAGACCTCTTAAGAATTTAATTAGCTTTTTTAAAAAAAAAGGTGAAATCGGATAAAAATTGTAGGCTCTGGATCATTTTGAACCCCAATTTCCCAATTCGCCGCACTGTTGAGTCCATCCCAGACTGTGACCACCTATCTCACGTTCGTGAGACGTGGTTACAGCCGAAACGATACCGCGATTTTTCCGAGGATGGGCGCTCCCGGTGTAATTCCAAAGTTTTTATTTGTTAATCGGCTGCGCGACCGTGTCAATTTTAATTTTCTTTTTAAACCTACATAAAATTGGTAATTCTCATAACCGATCTTATTCGTTTCGAAGAGTAGTTTGAGGGAAAATATTTACATTTGCATTTGTCTCGTTTTGACAATTTTTTATTTGATCTAAATCGATAAAATGAGTACGTGTTAATAAATTAAATTTCTGAATAATAAAGGCCCAACAGTTTTTTGGAAGTAATTCATGAATTAATAACTTGCGTGCTTCTCTGGGTCAGGATCATGTGACAAGCGGAAAGTCACATTCCGGCATGAAAAAACTGCGGCAAGTCATATTTGCCTGAGGTATAGTAAGTCTATTAAAATAGCTCATACTGTCTTTTATGAGAGAATCTTGTCTCTCCCATTTCATACGCAGGGGAATCTCTGCTGCTCTGTCTTGGATGGAAAAGGTCTTGCCTATGCCCAAGTGCAGGCTGCTTAGAATATGTCTCACAAGGTTGTTTGACTTATCATCACGGGAGTATGTCTGCCCTAAATATTATTGGATTCTCCAAGTGAAAAATGTATTCTTAATAGCGGGTATGGAACATCTGTGGCCGTTTCCTTGATGCTGCTGAATTGACAAGAAATAAAAATTTAATTTTACAAAACTTCAAAAGCATCTCAAGCGTTGCGATATGGCGAGATTATTCTGCTCTTAGAGCCTCCAGGTCTTCCCTTACCTTCCCTGTCCAGAAAACCGAGTTTCAGACTAAATCACTCGTGCCCCTTTCGCATACAATAAAATCTTACCGAAATTAAGACTTCTTGTTTCAGTGAGAGGTAGAGTAGTGTGCGGCGAATCGAGATCTATTTAAACGTGTGGAAGCTTATGTACGGTCTGCTAGGGTTCTTGGTTAAAACAAAATTTTTAAAATGTCAAAAAGGTAATTCATATTTGTGTTCTGTGTCACGACACGATGTCACAACAACAAAAATCAGCTCGATCGGACAATTTTCAATGGTCGCTCAACCATCACGAAGTTACGAAAACTCTCCTAAAATTGTGTAAGGGATGAGTTGAACAGCTAGGCACATCTTAATAGCGGATAATATGTGCATAACACGTTAAAAAGTCAATAAGACAGTGCATATTGTAATTAGTGTCTGGAAACTACGTTTGGTGAGCTGTCTGCGTGACCTTGACCGCTAGCGGCGGCTTGACGCTTCTGCAGCGTCAGGCTAGTGACTCGCAGCGGTCCGGTTTTAGTGTCCGGTTGTGAGTCTAAGCACAGTGTGAGCAACTGTACGTAGAGTACGTGCAACTGAAGTTCGCTACCTTCACATAAAGGAAACATCCGCGCTCCCATACTCAACTAAATTACCAAGTAAGAGGGAAGTACTGGATGTGTTTCTTTATGTTCATCTTACTAATAAAAGCACCCTCCCTGAAGCCGCCGATGAAGTAGTGCGGGAAGTGTATGGTATATATCAGAAGGCTCGCTTGCCTGTGCAAGACCCGAAAAACATTCCCATCACACTAATCACACTTTAAAAACAGTATGTGGAGCTTAAGAAGAACAAAGTCCCGAGTACCAGTACTCAACTAAGGAATGAGCAAAAATTCTCGAAGGAGCTCGACAAGCTGTTTGTTGTAGTGCCTTCTCATATATACCATACACTTCCCGCACTATTTCTGCGGCGGCTTCAGGGAGGGTCCTTTTATTAGTAAGATGAACATAAAGAAACACATCCAGTACTTCCCTCTTAGTTGGTAATTTAGTTGGGTATGGGAGCGCGGATGTTTTCTTTATGTGGTGGTAGCGAATTTCAGTTGCACGTACGGATTTTCTCTCTTTGGAACTCATACTGCGATCTTACTATGCCACTTACACTACTTACACTGCCTACGCTACGCACACTAAATACACTCCCGTACTCTACGTACAGTTGCACACACTGTGCTCGGATTCACAACCGGACACTAAAACAAAAAAATCACTCGACCGATAAAACGCCACAACAATCGGACAGCTGCGAGTCACTAGCCTAACGCTGCAGAAGCGTCAAGCCGCTGCAAGCGGTCAAGGCCGCGCAGACAGCTCACCAAACGTAGTTTCGAGACACAAATGACTATATGCACTGTCTTATTGACTTTTTAACGTGTTATGTAACTATGATCCGCTATGAGAATGTGCCTAGCTGTTCAACTCATACCTTTCAAAATTTTGGGAAAGTTTTCGAAAGTTCGTGATGGTTGAGCGACCATTAAAAATTGTCCGATCCAGCTGATTTTTTTTGGTATGACATCGCGTCGTCACACAGAACACAAATACGAATGAACTTTTTGACATTTAAAAATTTTTATTTTGACCAAGCACCCTAACGGTCTGCAATATATATGCGTTCGAAGACCTTTTTCATGCATTAGATGTTTGCCCTACCTATAATGACGTCAGACAAAGGTAGTTCAACGCATCTACATTAGATACTAGTTTGAACTATGTTTAACATTATGCGGTCCCGCCTTAACCGACTGTAGTTATCTTATGCCGATTTTTTTGCGTCCAAGATCCCTATTTGCAAAGATCAATAGACTTATAGAAAATGACTATTTCTACTTCGTGGGTTACTCAATTGTTGTTTACTTTATTTTAATGTATCACGAAAGGCAAATAAATTAGTATTAATATAAAAAAAATGAGGAAGATCATTTTTCTGTCGGTATATGTCATGAGTCACGAATCCATTTTTTTGTGCAATCAAGTGATCTGATCAGAGCAGTATGCCTAATTTGATATATTGGGCAAATCCTAGTTTTTTACCCCACCATCCACGGGGCCACCAGCACGCTCGAGATTTCTAGTTGTTATTAAGATCCCGGGTAAAAATATTTGGTCTTGATTTTGTCTTGAATTTTCCTAAATATGTCTTCAAGACCATAATGTCTGGTTCCGTCTCACCAGCTAGACATTGCAGATATATGGACTTATCTTGCATTTATAGCTGTAGCTGTGTGTATATGGAATTTCTCTTAAGGAAAATAATATTACCAATTTATGGCTTTAATATTTGCAAGGGTCAAAATTACAAAAGTTTTCCTTTGTACATTTGATTGTCTATTATAATCCCACCTCTGTAAAACTAAGGACCCCACCGGCAGGGCCTGCCATTTCCAGGAATCAGGTAACTTGGTTGGGACCAAACAGTTGAAATCTGATAAGGATGCAAATTTTACAACCGATAAAGCTTGTAATTGTGTAATAACAGATTTTTAAATCAGAAATTCGGAACTTGTCTGTTTCAAAAACTGCAAGCATATAAAATTTTCCTTAAAAAGATTAGAACTATCATTTTCTACAAGGATCTAGTGAACCGTTCGAAATAGGAAAAACTGGAGCACATTTTTAACTTCGCCATCCAAAGAACATAATTATTACAGATAAACAAAATTATTAATATATAAAAAATAAATACCATGAATATAAGTAATATAATCATTCTATAACATTTAAAACGGATTAGTGATGACCCTCGAGGACCTTGGTCTCAAGGTATACATTTTCGTCTTCAAGTCGAAAATATTAGTCTTTAAGATGTCAAAAATAATCTCGTTCCGTCTCACGAGCTAGAAATACAGAATAACTTCAAATTGTCTTGGATTAGTCTTTAGACAAGACAAAATCAAGACCAAATATTTTTACCCGGGATAGTTCAAAATCGCTAAAACAGATGTTATGTTCTCAAAAATCACTTAACGCTTATTTTCATACATAAACAATAAATAACCCACCTTTTAACCCGAAAGCTATTTAACCGAAAACCCTTAGATTTCTTTCAGATACATTTTTTTAATTTATCTCTTCCAAAATGAAGCAGGTTTTCCAAAAAAGTTTCATTTCTTTTTGACCTTTGTTTTTCAAAGTCAAATATTCATTTTTTTTTTTCAAAAAATGCTTATGATTAATCGTAATGGCCTGAAAACCCATATTAAATCTGCACTGGAAAAAAATTTCTATCGTTATTAGCCGAGTTAAAAATCGCCGAATTAGATCAAAAAATCCAAAATTTTTATTCTCTCACCCTCGGTACATATCGATCAAGAATGGCAATATGATTTTCTGTAAACTACTATCCAATTGGTCCAAACTTTGCCTAAGTTTTACTGAGATCGGACAAGTTTGATTTTTTGAGTTGGTACACTTGAGAAATAATGCCCCGATTGTAAACTAAATAAGAATGTAAATTATACATATGTTAACAGTTGTTGCTGCACAATCCAGTAGAGACACCAAAAATAGCTGATTTTGCATTCTCCATTTCACCTGGCAAGGAGACGCGTGTGATAATACGCCCTCATATTTCTATTGCTAGCAAGACAATACTAAAGATACCAAAAAAGAAACGGAAATGCTTCTTTACTTCTGAAAGGCAGTTACGTTACTACAGAACATACACACAAAGAAATTGTTTTCTTGAGTGTGAAGCAAATTTTACTCAACAAATTTGTCAGTGTGTACAATATTACATGCCAAGTAAGTTCGAGATTCTCTTTTACGTAATTTAGTCATCGAAGTTTTCATTAAATTTGCTGTAAATCTGATGCATGTTAGCCTAAAATATTTTTAATATAAAAAGACAGATTTTATAATTATTGCAAGGATGTGTAACAAATCGATACCATTCAACATTTAAAGACAGCCCTATTCAGGGTGTGACGTAAGGCGATCTTCTCTTGTTCGTGACAAAAATCAAGCACCCCTTAATATTGAAGGCACGAGTTTCGTGTTTATTAGCAGTCATGACGATTTACTACTTTCCAAAACAATTCGTAACAAGGAAAAAAACTCGTAAGGCGCTGTCCTCTAGAGGAAAATAGTGTCGGTCGTCACGGTGTTCGGTCTTGTGACAGGATGTCTCGCTTGGCGTTTTTTTTGTTGACTGATTTGCATAACCTGCTTGGCACGGCTTCGGAAGTCTTTGACTCGTTTTCGCAAAGCCAAAAATCAGGGCTGCCGACTATAGTTAAGACGGCACTATTAATTGTAAAAAAATATTCGAAAAAAATAATTATTAATTAAACACACGGTTTATTCTTAGACACAATAATGATCTTATTTACTACACTATTACATGACTTTCGATTTGTAAAATATTCCCGAAATGCATTTATAACTCAAGTGGCGACCAAGGAAACGACACTGGCTGCAGTAGAACCGCGGTAAATTCCACCTATTGTCATTGTTATAAACAAATGGCATAAACAAATACGCTGTTTATGAAATTTTGGAGGTAGTTTTTTGGTAAATTTGTTTCATTTGGTTTGCCAGTGATATTCCGGCGAACTACATTGACATTTTATGAAAAATGAGATTATCATAAACAAACGGCATGAACAAATTAGCTCTTTGTGAAACTTTTGAAAGTTTGAGATACTCGTTTGAAAATTTATTTCTGTTAGTTTGCCACTGATATTTCGGAGCAGTAGATTGACATATTATGAAAAATGTTCTTGTTATAAACAAATGGCATAAACAAATGGCATAAACAAATTCACTGTTTGTGAAATTCGTGGCGAGGCACGTTGTGAACTGGAAAGTGATGGAGGATTTCACAGGCAGTGATCACCAGTACGTCACTTTCCAGCCACACGCGGTAAATAAAGTCCCGACAGTACGAACTTACAGACCGAAATGCTGGTATACGGCGAAGCTAGACGAGAAGATCTTCGAAAGCGAGATAACCGGCAGGACAACAACATCAGCGAGGACGCAGGAAGAACACGAGACGGAGGTAGTTGAGAGGACAACGGCTCATATTCGTCGAGCATACGATGCTGCCATGCCTCAGAAGAAGCCGAGTAAGAACAGATACCCGACCTACTGGTGGTCTGAGGAAATTGCTCAGCTGAGGCAATTCTGCTTCTCCTTACGCCGAAAGGCTCAGCGAGCAAAAAAGAGACCAGTCGAGATGGCCCTAAAAGTTGCGAAATTTCTTCAAATGAAGAAACAGCTATTCAGACGACATCGCGGAAACCATTACGGCGCGGAACATGGAAAGGCGCAAATGTAGCTTAACCAGGTTATGCGTCGGGTATGTCGATGGATGGAAGAGCATGGCCTGACTCTGGATCTACAGAAAACGGAGATTGTGATTCTCGCGACCAAGATGATCGAAACATGCATCCAGCTACAAGTGGGAAGCGAGATGATTCAGAGCCGGAAGGCAGCGAAACATATCGATATCCATTTGGATACGAGACTCACGTTCTGGGAGCATATCCGGATAGCGGCTGATAAGGCGTCAATAACAACGACGGGCCTCAGCCGACTCATGGACCTCATGGATCGAAACCGAGTTAACGCCGTTTATTGATGTCGGTCACCACGTCGATACTGTTGTACGGAGCCGAAATATGGCTGGATGCACTCAGGATAGACAAGTACAGAAGACGCATGGCCAGTGCACAGTGGATAGGAGCGCAGCGAGTCGCCTGCTTCTGTTATACAGTTACCGATCCCGCGGTGCTAGTGATCGCAGGGATAATCCCGTTCGATCTTCTGGCCCGCGAAAAGAAGGAGATATATCGGAGGAAGCCGGAGGTCGGCAAAGTCGCCGCAAAGGAGGAGTGCCGAGCACCTACTATGGCAGCGTGGAAAAACATATGGCAAAATGATACCAGAGGCAGATGGACCTTTAGACTGATCAGCGAATTAACAGCCTAGGTCGGTTGAGCGCACGGAGAAGCGAATTACTTCCTGACGCAGTTTCTATCGGGCCATTGATATTTCCAAGTATAGAGACGACGCGTCGCACACGTTTTTCATGTGTGACAGATGGGCAGCGGGGAGGACTGATCTGGAAGCATAGATCGCGCCGATAAGCCCAGACAACATAATCGAAAAAATGCTCAGCAGTGAGTACCCTTATGAAAAAGAAGTATTGGTAAGTATTGGATGCAGTACTTTTTTCGCGAAAAAGTATTGGATTTCCAATACTTACTCGCGATAAAAGTATTAGATCCAATACTTACCAATACTCCTTTTTCATAAGGGTAGAGCTGAGAGAAAATAGCTGTTTACGTGGAGACAGTGTCACGTGAGAAGAAGAGGGAGGAAAATCCTATGATACATCCTCATCATCGCAGATCTGAATGACCGATAGCGAAAACCAATCATGTCTAACCGGGATGCTGAAGACCGACTAGTCCGTTGCGCGATGCTACCGCGCAACTGAGGACGATGCGTGCATCCCGGTTGGTGCATGATGGTGGCTGGGCTCAGAAAGATAAGAAGGGGGAGGATTACCTTCGCGTCCATCCCAACACATGCAGATCTGACTGACGTCAGCAAGAACAAACCGTGTCCAACCAAGATGCCGAAGGCCGACGAACCCGTTGCGCGATTCTACCGTGCTGCTGAGGACGATGCGTACATCTTAGTTGGTATACGGTTGAGAAGATCAATACAAGAAGAAGAAGCAGCCCTTTAGAGGGCAAGAAAACGGCACCCCCTGAAGTAATATTTGTCACAGTCATTGTAGTAATGCGACTAAGATCCCCACACTACCGTGATGTGCGGCCATTCACGGTGTGTTCTTGAACATTTTCCACCAGCCCTCGTAAACAAAAAATTAGCATTTTGTGAGAAATGTGATTGTCATAAACAAACGGCATAAACAAATTCGCCGTTTAAGCAAATCTAAAGTTTCAGGTACATTTTTTTGGAAATTGGTTTCAATTGGTTTTCGAGTAATATTTCGGAGCAGTACATTGACATGCTATGAAAAATGTGATTGTTGCAAACAAATGACATAAACGAATTCGCCCGTTTGTGCAATTTCTCAAAGTTTTAGGAACTTTTTTGGAAATTTGTTTCAATTGATTTACCAGTTGTATTCCAGAGTAGTACATTGAAATTTTATGAAAAATGAGATTGTCATAAACAAACGTCGTAAACGAATTCGCTGTTCGTGACACTTTCGAAAATTTGAGATACTCCCATAGAGTATTTGTTCGCGTCTTTGAGATGCATCGATCGATTTATAGTTGAATCTTTTATGACCTACCAGTAACGATTTATGAAGTTTCAAAGAAATGGTTTATTCTGCTTATACGACAATACTATATGTAGCATATTTGTTCACGTCCTTAAGATGCATCGATTGACCTTTTGTTGAACCTTTTATGATACACCAGTACCGATTGATGAAGTTTCAAAGAAAATTTTGTAATCTGTTTATATGAAAAAAACTGGGTTCATATTAGGAATACTATAGTAATGTATCTGACATGTTTGTTCGCGTCGTCGAGACACGTACATAACCTCTTACGATCTAGCAATACCGATTTATAGATTTAAAATTGTGATTTGTGATACAAGTGCGCAGAATAGGTGATTGTGTAGGAATGTGAATTGTGCACCATAAGCCGGACGCTCGAAGCATGAGACGATGGTTAGCGCACGAGCGAAGCGAGTGTGAAAACGTAGACGAGTGCTTCGAGCCGCAGGCGAATGATGCAATCACACGAGTTAGCAATCACCTTTGCGCACACATGCTATTTTTTGCAACGCCCGTCCGGAGAAGTTGTGTCAGGAGGAGTTGACGAAAAATACTAATCTCAAAAGAAAAGATTGTTTTTGAAAAAAAAATTGGTGACCCAATTTTTTTTTTAATTTTGTTGAAAAAAAATTGTACGAAAAAAACTTTTTGAGGGTTGCGCCCTTGTGCTGTGCCAAATTTTGGCGCTTATGCCCTTTTGTGCGACGGACGAAAACGGCTTCGAAACCTTAAAAACACTACTTCAATCATTAAAAGATTTTTTCAAGTTAAATCTAAATTTATTTCAAGAAGATACCAACACCAGTGTTCAAAGTTACCTATTCCAGTGCCTAAAGTACCTAATTTCGAAAGCAAAAAATATATTGCTTATTTTGTTAATATGAGGAAAAATTTTAATATTGCGAATACGACAGTAATGTGTGATAAACCATGTGATAAACTTAGATAAGCATACGGACTGTCCAGATGTTTAGACTCGGCTTAAAAAAAAAGTTGCATTGATGATGCTGCGAGGCGTGATAAGGGGACTGAGGGAGGACATAAGGGGGACTAAGGAGCAGATGGAAGGTATGAGGGAGGACTTGAGAATCAGACATGAGAACTGGAAAA
>CAKNWU010080777.1:0-11217 GCA_932072015.1 Andricus quercustozae | reverse complement strand
ACATAACTATAATGATAAAGCAGTTTCAAATTTTCACAACACGAAACTAAATTTTGAAACAAAATGTTTAAATTTTGAAATTAATAACATAGTTACAAACAAACACCGTCTGACCAGAGACAGTTTCTATATAAAATAACATCGTTATTTATACAACTTCAGACAGCCAAAGAGTAATGTTCCGTTGAGGAAATGTATCGCTGACTCTTAATTAAAAATGATTAAACACATATTCATTTTTGCGGTTCTTGAATAGTTAACAACTTTCTTTCTCATAAAACCAATTAAAAATATGTTTTGAAATGATTCATAATTACAGAACATCATAATCATTAAATACTTTTTGTTATTAATAACATATATCATAAGCAAATTCCAATAGCTTATTGCTTTAAAGAACTGTTGCAATAGAATATTTATTTAATAAGTTATTAGTATCAATAACAATTAAGAAATAAAGGCACATTTCGTCCTAATGAAAAATGATTAAGGTGTATACAATATGATATACTAGATAATATAATTTTTTTTTGCATGATGACAAAAATTGTTAAATTATTATCAATTGATGTCAATTTACAAAGAATTATAGTAAGGAGTCCTCGGAATGATATTTTTAGTTGATTCCTTAAAAAAATTGAGTGCATTCATTGAAAAATAGTCAAACTATACATTTGTTTATAAAAAGTGTTTTATACGATTTTGATAATAATGCAAAATGTTGTAAGGGATTTTAAAAGAGTTTTAGGCATTCCCTCAAATTTAAGGCATTTTTAAAATTTCAAAGAATTAAGCAAAATATAGAGTATTTTAAATAACTTCGAGGAATTTCATGAGATTTCAAAGAATTTCGTATGATTATAGAAAACTTTGAGCCATTTGAAAATGTCTAAGAAATTTCAAATGATTCCGTAAGATCCCAGAAGATTTTGAAGATTTGAAGGAATTTTCCGGCATTTACAAAATTTCAAGGAATTTTACAATATTTGAGATAATCATAGGCTTTCAAAAGACGTTAAAAGATTCTGTAAGATCATAAGAAATTTCTATAGATTTCAAGGAATGTAAAAAATAGAGTTTTTCAGCGATTTTAACAGAATTTAATGTTTTTAATACAATATTTAAATATTTATTTAAATATTTAATACAATATTTAAATACAAGATTTCAAAATTTTCTAAGCATTTTCAAAGAATTTACGATTTTGGAAAAATTCAAAGGATTATAAAAACTTATCCAGGATATCAATGATATTTAAAAGACTTTAAGGGTTTCTATAGAATTTATAAAGAACTTAAGAGAATAAATGAAATAAAATGAAATTTTATGGGACTTCCAAGGATTTCTAACGATTTCTGCAAATTACAAAAATGTGAAGGGATTTCACCATATTTTAGGCATTCATATTATTTGAAAAAATGCAACTTAATCAAGGATTATAACGGAATTTAAAGGTTCTAGGGTATTTTAAACGATAAGAAAAGATTCTAGATTTGATATTGAACAAATTGCATAACACTATTTTACTACTATTGATAATATTTTGAATTTCTGATTCCGCGGCTTGTGATACTTTCCAGAAGGGTGTCTTAAAAAACAAAGTTTTTTTTAACATGTACCCCCCTAAACTTGTTCTATTTGGTGAAAAAATATATTCGTATACAATTGATGGTTACAGATGCTGACGAAAAAAAAAACTTGATCCAATTACACCAAAAATACCATCAGATTGTGGATAATTTCCAGATCTGTGAGCTGTCAAACTGAATCAGAATTATACAATTTTAATCTAAGATTCTCATTTTAGTCATCCTAATGAGTTCTAACCACCCGAAAACTGGAAATCTATCAATCCAACAAATTTAACTAATCAAATCTTAAAAATATTTTTACGTCCCTAAGACAAGATGGAAATTTTGAAATAAGACATTAACTAAAATTTTCTGTGAAAAAAGGAAGATCACTAAGCTTTGCTTGGTTTCGATAAAAGGATCTTATGTAATGCCTTAATTAGGATTGTTACAAAATTAGAAAAAGTTTCCTAACAGGCTAAATTTCGAAAACCTTCATGCCTTGAACTACCTTGTCTTTCAGACTCTTCCTTATAACATTAAATGAATAAATTCTCGAAGCTTTTTAGCGAAGCTGATATGATGTTACTCGAAGAAACAGAAAATGAAGAAATTGAAATTTAAGCCGTTTTGCAACGAGCATTCAACAAATATAATACATGGAAACATCAAAGACTCCGATGGCGATCGAAGACACCAGCTTTGGCGTTCTTGCATCATTAGTAAATGTATAAGACTTGAGAAAAAAATAAAAATAGATGGTGGTATAAAGTGATTTAAAAAAACGTAAGAATTGTAACAGTTGTAAAAATTGTCAAATGGTTGTATTTTCACCTTTCTAGAAAAGTTTTCTTGAATGTAGGCTAAATATTGAAAACTTTCATACCTTGTCTTTTAGACTCTTCTCGTAACTTTACATTAATAAATTCTATAAGCTTTTTGAAGAGGCTCATAGAATCTTACTTGCAAAAAATATATAGAAATTTACTTTCCAGCCTTTTCGCAGAGAGCATGCAACAAATGTTTCGGAACATCAAAGAATCCGATGACGATCAAAGACACCAGCTTTGGCGTTACGGTACCTTTGGTAAATGTCCAAGACTTGAGGTATCAATCCAAAAATAGATGGTGGTACAAAGGTACTTTAAAATAACAGTAGGAATTGCAGCAGTTGTAAAAATTGTTCTTGCTTTTCACCTTTCTAGAAAAGTTTTCTTGAATGTAGGCTAAATTTCGAAAACCTTTATGTCTTGGACTACCTTGTCTTTCAGACTCTCCCTTATAAATTTAAATTAATAAATCCTTCAAGCTTTTTAACGATGCTGATAGGATCTCACTTGAAGAAACAAGATATGTAGAAATTGCAACTCAAGCCCTTTTGCAGAGAACATTGAACAAATGGATTGGAACATCAAAGCCTCCGATGGATTATGGAAGACACCTGCCTTGGCGTCTCGGCATTTGAGCTGTGATTTGAGGACCTACGATACGTGAACCAATATTTTTGATGCATGTACCATCTCTCCTGATGCGTGCACGATCGATCGTTATTTATCGACTAATTCGTCTCCATTTAGAAAAACATCTGCTGAAGAGTGAGTCCCCCAACCATTGCATTGCACCATCGCATCGCCATGCCAGCACCTCAGGGGCACGGGAGAGTATAGAGAGCCACCTCGCCGATTTCTGCCTCATAGGCAGATAATCGCCTTTGATTTCTCTCTTCGATTCTTCGCCCCTTGCCTCCCCCTTTGATCTCCTCTTGCCCCACTCCATCCCTCTATCGGAGATCACTCCCTTCTTATATAATTACCTTATTTCCGAATAATTGGCCAATTTATACTCGAGTCCCAGCTGAAAACAATCCGCCTCTCTCTCGGACCAGCACCGCGTGCCCCATAGGGCCCCGTAGAGCAGTTATTTTATGTATATGGGAGTGTGATTAGATCAGGCCGGGTACTCTGGTGTGTGGGTATGATAATTCTGCCCCAAGGGGTCCATCTCCACCCACGCCACGCATGCACGATCCCCACTTCTTTGCCCCGGCCCACCCCGCTTATTCATCCAAAGTATTCTACTTACTTGCTTATGCTCTTAGTACTCACTTTTTTAGCTTTTTGGTCGCGATACGGGGCAAATCGAGCATTGTGGTCTTCGATGCTCGTGCAAATCGGAGGATTGAAATCGAAGTATTGTATTCCGGGTTGAGCAATGTAACATTGCAGTTTTGTTATTACTCTCGAAATCTGAATTAGTAGAAAACTACTAATTGGTATTAGTTTTCTACTAATTCAATGTGTAAGAATTACCAACTAAACGAATTAGTAACTATACCTGCTGAAGGAATTGGCTGTAAATGGCGTTTATTTTTTAAACTATTACATGTGTGAATCAATTTCTCATAATTAATCATCATGGTGGAAATAATAACAATTAATTTTCATATCACAAAATAGTCTTTTAGAGTGCAAGGTGAAATAATGATTGTGTTTGTACTCTTTACAAATAAATTATTGATTTTAAATTCAAAGGAAGGAATACTTTCTTCACCAATGCGAATTTTAAATCATTCATAATATTTGTTTGTACTTTATGATTATTAATTAGATATTGTAAAAAATTCATTTGCATATTTAATCATTTCAAATAAGCGCGCGATCAAAATCCAATCAGGCTGATGGTGCGAAGCACGCGCAGTGCGATCGGAGAGCCAAATTGTGAACACTGGTTGTAGGTTCTGAAAATTTTCATATTATTTTAAATTTGTCCACAAGAAAAGGCACATAAATATTCCTCAGAATTAAGTCGAAAGTATTGATTCTGCAGTTCGTTTGCCAATTTCTGCACATTATAGGCCTCGAATATGTGTAATTTTTCTGAAAGTACATTTTACTTAACCTTACTTTTTTTAAGGACACTTTTCCAGTTCCGTTTAAACTATTCAGTTATTCTCCATTATTATACCAAAACTTATCCATTTTTAAAGAAACTAAGCAGACGACAAAAATAATAATATCAGTAACCAAAATCATTTAACTTTCAATAAAATGAAGTCAGAATCCACTCGTCATGGCACTGATGGAAGCCAGTGTTCCCAATTCGGCTCCCCAACTGCACTGCGCATGCGTTGCATCGGCAGTCTCATTGGCTGTAAATGGCGCGCTTTTATGAAGTTTTAAAAAATGAGAAAAATTTGGTTTTAAAGCGAAATATTTTGAAGGAAAATGACCATTTTTCCCGACGTAAATCAATTTTCTATTATAAATAATCATTGGGGAAGTAATAAAAATTAATTTTCAGATCACAAAATAGTCTTTTAGAATACAAGATGAATAAATTATCTGACTGTACTCTTCACAATTAAACTATTGAATTTAAATTCAAAGGAAGGAATACCTTTTTTTACGAATGTAAATTTTGAATCATTCATAATATTTTTTTGTACCTCATGATTATTATGTATTCTGAAAAATTGATTTGCATATTTAATCATTTCAAATAAGCGCGCGATCAGCATCCAATGAGGCTTCTGGTGCGACGCATGCGCAGTGCGAACAAACTAAAGTCTCAAATAACCGCGAAATTTGAATATCATAGCATTTTCAAAAGTAAAATAAGTTTACTATTTTCTATTTATTATCCTAAAAGAAGGCAATAATAATCAAAAGAAGGATTAAAAGTATTAAATAATTCTTCTATTGAACAAAATAGCTTAAAGTATTGTTTTAAAAAGTTTAAAAAAAGATTAACGTCTTGTTTTTAAAAGTTTCGAAAATAGAAAATGTCTGTAATGTTTGAATTTCGAATATTATGTTGTTCATACACAATTATTATTATTATAGAAATATAATCTAAGAATATAAATAAACAAAACAAACTCAAAAACCATCGGAAAATATTATAAAAATAAAAAATTATTTTTTTATAGCAATTCATTGCTACTCATTCAATTAGTAAGTTAGTACTACTAAGCAGATTAGTAGAAAATCCTTACTAAATCATTTAGTAACACAAATCTTACCATTTCAGGTAGTAGAAAGTAATAAAATTACTAATTTAACGGTCAGGCTCAATGCTACTAACTTCATTAGTAAAATTTCTACTAATTCGGATTTAGAGATTTGAAAAATAGTCAATTTCTGAATATGTTTACTAAATTGTTTAAATAATTAATAATTATTGTAAACTTGAAAATTTTTGCAGAAAAGAGTTATTTGAAATACATTCTTGGTAATTCCGTAAACGAATTGAGCCCTTTCGTTGAGAAATGGACAAACTCCTAATCTTTGGAGCGAAATTGTTTAAATATTAATAATTCTTGTAAATTTACAAAGCAAAATCGAAAAGAGTGATCGGAAAGACATTCTCAGTTAACTCAGTAAATAAATTGTGCCTATTCATTGAAAAAGATCCAAACTTTTAATATTCATATAAAAATTGCTTGAATTATTAATAATTATTTTAAATTTGCAAAGTCTTGTAGAAAAAGGTTATCGAAAATACATTCTTGGTAATTCCGTGTACAAATTCAGCTCATTAGTTAGCAAATGGCAAACACTTTTAATTTTAATCGAAATTGTTTAAATAATTAATAATTCTAGTAAATTTACGAGGCAACATAGAAAAAGTCATCGGAACGATATTCTTAGTTGAATCCGTTAACAAATTGTGCGTATTTCTTGAAAAACAGCTAAACTCTGAGTATTTTTATGAAAATTGTTAAAATAATAATAATAATTTTAAATGTAAAAAGTATCGCAGAAAAGAATTATTGGACATACATTCTTGGTAATTCCGTAAACAAATTGAGCCCAATCGTTGAAAAATGGCCAAACTCTGAATTCTGTCGAATAATTAATAATTCTTAGGAATTGGCAAAGCATCGTACAAAAAAGTAATCGGAAAGATATTTTTAGTTAAATCTGTAAAAAATTGAGCCCATTCATTGAAACATAGCCAAAAGCAATTGTTTATAATGTTAGATATTAATGAGTATTATAGACAAAATCATCTTCCCTGAACAATAGCCAAAAGTCCATTCGTCGATAAAAGGCCGAGCTCTGAATTTGTTTATGAAAATCTTTTAAATAATCAATAATCATTAGATTTGCAACATATCACAGGAAAGTCTCATTGAAAAATAAAAAATTTGGAAAACCTGATTTTTTAAATGAAAATTATTTAAACAATTATAATTCTTGGGAATTTACCAAGCATCATAGAAGAAATTCATCGGCAAGATATTTTTAGTTAACTCTATAAAAAAATTGAGCTCATTCATTGAAGCATAGCCAAAAGCCTCTTCGCTGAACCATAGCCAAAAGTCTATTCGTTGAAAAACGGCCGAGCTCTAAATTTGTTTATGAAAATTATTTCAATAATTAATAATTATTAAATTTGCAACATTTCGCAGAAAAGTGTCATCGAAAAATGAAAAATGTGCAAAATCGGAATTTGTTAATGAAAATTATTTAGTCAATTAATAATTTTTGGGAATTTACTAAGCATCATAGAAGAAAGTCATCGGAAAGATATTCTTTGTTGACTCCGTAAGTAAATTTTGCATATTTCTTGAAAAACAGCCAAACTCTGAATATGTTAATGAAAATTGTTTAAATAATTAATAATTATTGTAAATGTGCATAGTATCGTACAAAAGAGTGATTGGAAATACATTCTTTATTGATACCAGAAACAAATTCAGTCTATTCTTTAAAAAGTAGGCAAAGTCCTAATTTTGTTATGAAAATTGTATGAATAATTAATAAATCTTTAAAATTTGCAGAGAATTATGTAAAAAAGTAATCGAAAAGATATTCTTAGTTAATTTTGAGATCAAATCAAACCCATTTGTTGAAAAATGGCCAAACTATGAATTTTTTAAAGGAAATTGTTCAAAAATTTAATAAAATGATTAATGTTTAACGACATAGTCTCAAGATTCTAATTTAAGAATCCTTTTATTGTAAACAAAGTTTGGAATTGTTCAATTTATAACGCTTCAAGTTTGAATTAATTAATCTTGAAAATTTTCAATTGAAAATAATAATATAATTTCCAACGTTTTTAGAAGAATTAAACTTGAAGGGTTCACAATTAGGCCGTTCTTTAGCTGTTATGACTAAATTTAATTGGCTTTTTGATTTTTCAAACTGGGAATTTAACTGTTACATTTTTGGTTGAAAATTAATCTTTTTTAGTTTAAAATTAAACTTATTAGTCAAAATTCATCTTCTTTACTCGAAAATTTATTTGTTTTGTTAATAACTCCTCTTTTTTTCTAAAAAATTAATCTTCTCGGTTGAAAATCTATCTCTTAGCTCAAAATTTAACTATTTGGTAGAAAATTCGTCTTGTTGGTAGAAATTTAAGCTTTTTGGTTGAAAATGCATGTATATTGTTGATAATTGATCTTTTTTGTAGAAAATTAATCTCCTGAATTAAAAAATAATTTTTTTTAGTAAAAATTCAACTCTTTCGCTGAATGTTGAACTTTTTTCTGGAAACTTTTTTTTTTATTCATCATATTGGTTGGAAATTCATCTCCTTGGTTGAAAATTTAACTGTTTTGCTAAAAAAGTCTTTTTTGTTTTTGGTTGAGAATTAATTTTCTTCGCTGAAAATGTAACTTGTCCATTTTTGGTGGAAAATTGATCCTTTCTGCTGGAAAATTCATGTACTTTGTAGAAAATTCGTATTTTTTTAGAAAACTACTTCTTGGTTGCAAATGATTTTTTTTTGGTTGAGTATTCAAATATTTTCTTGAAAATTCATCTTTTTTGGTAAGAAATTTATTTTTGTCGTTGTTGAAGATTTATGATTTTAGGGGAAAATTCCAGTATGGGTCGTCAATGAACTTTTTTGTCTAAAATTCATATTTTTGTGTTGAAAATTCAGCTGTTAAATTTTGGTTGAAAATTAAAATATTTATTTGAAAATTTAAATGATGGTGAAAAATTCATTTATTTTATTCAAAAATCGTCTATTTATGTGAAAAATGAATCTTATTTGATAAATTGATCTATTTGGTGATACTTTTTTCTTGAAAATGTATTTTTTTTTATTCATTATTTTAGTTGGAAATTCATCTCATTGGTTGAAAATGTAACTATTTTGCTGAAAAGTCGTTTTTTTTTGTTGCTAAAAACTAATTTTCCTGACTGAAAATCTACTTATTCAATTTTTTGTTGAAAATTGTTCTTTTCTTTTGTAGAAAATGCGTCCTTTTTGTTGAATTAAACTATTTTTGATAGTTTAATTCAGTTAAATAGTACATTTTTTGTTAAAACTTTATATTTTTGTTTGAAAAACTAAACTACTACGGTAGAAAATAAAACTTTTTGGTTAAAAATTAAACTATTTATTTGAGTATTAAACTATTCTGTTGAAATTTTTGTTTTTTTGTTTTTTTTAAAACTAATATTGTTTGTTGGAAATTCAAGCATTTCGTTGAAAATTTATCTTTTGTGATTAAAAATTAACTTTATTTTTGAAACTTCTTTATTTCAAGTTTAAAAATCAACTATTTTCTAAAAGATTCGACTTTTGAGCTTTAAAACTTGAATATTTGGACAAAAATTCTTCTATTTGTGTAAAAAATCAATCTTGTTTGTTGAATTTATCTATTTGGTTAAGAATTTAACTATTTTGTTAATAATTCGTAGTTTTTACGTTAACTTCAACTGGTGTATAATTTTTGTTGTTGAAAATGAGTTTTTTTAATGGCAAATTTAACTGTTCCATTTTTGGCCGATCTTTTTCAGTTTTAAATTCAACTATTTGGTTGAAAATTCATCTTTAAAAGATAAAAATGGACTATTTTATTTATTTAACTATTTTATTGAAAGTTTAATTATTTTGTTGAAAATTCAACTATTTTGCTAAAGTCATATTTTTTTTGTCGAAAATTTAACTGTTTTGTTGGAAATTCGTCCTTTTGGATTGAAAATTCATCTTTTATTCCTGAATTCTTATTTTCACGAATAAATAATAAGATATCCATTTTTTAACCTGAAAGTATTGAAAAAAACCTAAGCTTTCATTTCAGATAAAGGAAAAGAAAAAAAAGAATCCTGAATCTGAAAATGTCGAATTTATTGTTCGTCTTCATTTTTTTCAAGTAAAATGTTTATTTTTTCAAGAAATGTTTGTGAATAATGAAAAAACTATTCAAAGCCCTATCAAAACAGTAGTGAATGAAAAAATTTATTGTTATTAACAGATTTGTAATTTACAAAAATTGATGATGATTGAGAAATAACGCCAGATACATTAAAGGGTACTTAATTTTTAATTTTACGTTATTAAAGAGTTTGATAAATTGGTAAATCAAATTGATTTAATGTAAATTTTAAATACTTTAAATTCAGAAGAGTTTTGATGCTTTGATTTATTTAATTTTTTAGTTAAGTATTCAATACTTAAATTGAAAAAAAATTTAGGTTCGGAAGATTTGATTTTTTAATTTTAATGATCTGTAAAAATGTTGGCTAATCAGAAAATTACTAGAAATTAGTATTATTTTTGGGGGAATAGCCTAAAATATTTTTAAAGTTATATTAAATTTCAGTAATTAGGAAATAGAATATAAATAATGCAGGGAAGCTGGCAAAAATGAAAAGTAGGAAAAAAATATTTATTACAATAAATTAAAGTAATTGGTAAAAAATGGTAAGAATTAAGATTAAATTATGTATATTTTTTATTATTTATTTAAAAAGGAGACAAACGTATATTATATTCACAGCCAATATAAATAAGTGAAGGGTGCAATACCACGCACCCAATTTCCTATCACCCCAAATCATGGAAAATCGATACATTATTTCTAAATTATATTTTTAGGAAGCTCTCCTAGAATTTTTTATGGGGGATATGTGACTGCGGGGTTAGACCCTCCAAATAGTGAATTATTTGATAAAATTCTATCCATCATTGTCCAGAATTTATAAGGCACTATGATTCACTCCTTTTATTCTTTATCCATGACAAATTATGTGCCACACGACCTGAAATTCAAAGGATGTGTATTTTTTCCAGAATTTAAAATTTTTAGTTTATTTAAAAATTTTTAAGTTTGCCATTATTGAAATTAGTGGAAAAAACCGAGTGGCATAAGACAATTTTAGATTGTTTCTGGCGATACAAAAGTATTATTCCGATTTTAGACAACATTGTCATACAAAAAAATGATAGATCTTGTTTCTTTCGGAAATTTTTTTGGATGGTTGAAGACTTTTTAGGTTAAAAAAATTCCAATTTTGTATTTAATTAAAAAACTATAACCCTAAAACTTTTTGGGACACGAATGTTACAAGTTTTCCAGAAACACGTTTATGATGCACTAACTTCGGATTTGAGAAATTTATATTATTATAATCAATTTTTCATTAATTCTGAACACTTTCTGAAAGATTTTTATTCATTGAAATTTTGGGATATTCTTTAAAATTGGATAGTGAAACTATTTGCAATTGAAAATATGTCATTGAGACATAATATTTTTTAAGAAATGGTTTAAATTTTTTTTTAATTTGTTGCAATAATCAATCGGTCCTTTTTTAATTTAATTTTATTTTTAAACAAAAATCTTTATCATGATTCCTAATTTGCAATAATTTGTTAATCTATATAAAAATAAATAAAT
>CAKNWU010080772.1:0-15765 GCA_932072015.1 Andricus quercustozae | reverse complement strand
GTCTGTGTGTCGAAACGGGTCTAACGTGGTCCAATCTGGGATTCAAGAAATCGACATAGGGCATCTTACCAGGGTATAGACGGGTTCTATTGGGATTATACATAAAGATATTTTTTCCACGTGCAGTTTGGGTGTCTAAACGGGTCCATGGTCCAATCTGGGATTCAAAAAATCGACTATGGGCGTCTTATCAGGGTATAGACGGGTTCTATTGGGATCATACATAAAGATATTTTTTCCAAGTGCAGTTTGAGTGTCGAAACGCGTTTAACGTGGTCCAATCTGGGATTCAAAAAATCGACAGTGGGCATCTTACCAGGGTATAGACGGCTTCTATTGGGATTATACATAAAGATATTTTTTCCATATGCAGTTTGGGTGTCTAAACGGGTCTAACGTGGTCGAATCTGGCATTCAAAAAATCGACAGGGGGCGTCTTATCAGGGTATAGACGGGTTCTATTGGGGCCATACATAAAGATATTTGTTCGAAGTGCAGTCTGGGTGTCTAAACGGGTCTATGGTCCAATCTGGGATTCAAAAAATCGACTAAGGGCGTCTTATCATGGTATAGACGGGTTCTATTGGGATCATACATAAAGATATTTTTTCCAAGTGCTTTTTGGGTGTCTAAACGGGTCTAACGTGGTTCAATCTGGGATTCAAAAAATCGACAGTATGGGCGTCATACCAGGGTCTAGGCGGGTTCTAGTGGTGACATACATGCGGATAGTTTTTCCAAGTGCAGCCTGGGTGTCGAAACGGGTCTAACGTGATCCAATCTGGGATTCAAGAAATCGACAGTGGGCTTCTTATCAGGGTATAGACGGGTTCTATTGGGGTCATACATAAAGATATTTTTTCCAAGTGCAGTTTGGGTGTCTAAACGGGTCTAACGTGGTTCAATCTGGTATTCAAAAAATCGACAGTGGGCGTCTTATCAGGGTATAGACGGTTTCTATTGGGGTCATACACAAAGATATTTTTTCCAAGTGCAGTCTGGGTGTCGTATCGGGTCTGAGTGGTCCAATTTGGGATTTAAGAAATCGACATTGGCCGTATTATCAGGGTATAGAAGGGTTCTATTGTGATCATACATAAAGATATTTTTTCCAAGTGCAGTCTGTGTGTCCAAACGGGTCTAAGGTGGTAAATCATGAGAACAAAAACCGCGATTTGAAACAATTGAAACGTTGTGAAACGTACACGTGCCAAAATGGCCGCAGAACCATCGCACGCGTTAGTAAAATACATTAAACAGTTGTTTAACACAAGTGGAAAACATGAAATGTTCGAGATAATCCCTCTTTCTCGTATGAAAAGTAGCAATATTGAGAAAATTCTACTCGACTTTGAGCACCAACGCGATAGAGAGGTTAGGGTTCTTTGAGGATCAGTGATGTGCCCTGCAATAATAGGTCTCATTGGAGGTATGTATTTTGTTATTGCGTAAATAAAATAATAATAAAGTAATAATTGGACTCGACCTACTTTCAGAGAGGTAACTTTAAAAAAATTGTTAAAACCACAGCATTCAAAGTGATGTTTCTACATTTTGAGGTTGGAAGTTCACTACTTTGAACTCAGTCATTTTACAGGTTTTGGTCAAATTAAAAAAACACAGAGGATAGTTACAAGAAATTTTTTTTACCATGTGTTTGTTATACAAACTCTAACCTTTTTCGACTTGACTGAGGATTTTATTAGCCGCGGAAAAAGGGGGATTTAATTTAAAAAATGGGAGTTTACTTATGATCGAAGTAAAATTCAAGTTTTTCTTTATTAAAAGCAGAGCATTGCTCAGGATTTTCCAATATTTCATACAATTTAAAGTAATTTTAAAAATACTATAAAGCAGTGCAAAATATTTTGAGGTATTTTATGAAATTACAAGGGACAACAAGATTTTAAATTATTTAAATCAAATTCAATGAATGCTAAAAAAGAAATTGATTGATTTTTATGATAAAGGGATTTTTAAGAGTTAGAAAGAGTTATAAATAGGTTTTGTTCGAGTTTTCACAAGATTTCATGGCATTTTAACCAATTGGAAGGAATTTTAAGATTTTTCAATCAATTTCAACAGATTTTAATTAACTTGAAGGGATTTTGAAATATTTTAATGATATGAAGACATTTAAAGATGATTTTAAAAATTTTGAAGAATTGTAAGTAATTTTATCTTTTAAGATATCTAGAAATCTATGAAACCCCCTAAAAGATTTTAAGTCATGACGGAAAGTATTTTATTTTTTTCTATTTAAAAAAATAATTTTTCTATTTTTTCTATATTGTGTTACAGAATGTTTATAATAAGAGTCATGAATTCGAATAAATATTTGCGCTTCGCGATGATTAAAAATATGTTACGTCAAGTTGACCGGGATAAACTAGGAATTGACCGAGAATTTAAAATCCTTCGCCCAATCGTGTATGTATTACAATATTATACATGTTAAGGAAAGTTTTAAATTTATCAGTCTTGAATGCTTAATTTTTTTATTCTTTATATTAATATGCATTCATATTATGTTTCAGAATTTATTAAAATTTAATTAAAAATATTTTGTTGACAGTTTTTATCCTCTGGTTCAAAAAAACAGGAGAAAATCGAAGAGGAAGACGAACTTAAACAACCTCTGCAGACTGATGATTAATACGCAAAATCGGCGATGGACAGCATAGACATAAGGATAAGTTGTTACAAGTTTCTTAGTTAAGTTTTGAAAAAACCACAATTTACATTTTTCGTTTAAAAGTTTTATTTAAAATATTTAATCATGGAAGGTATCACAGGTGTCCGTCAACGATTTTAATGAGCTTGAAATATGTTGTAGAGGATCAAAAACTGAACATGTATTTTTGAAACGTGGAAACACACGTTAAGGGGGTCAAAAAGCCGCTCAAATATGGGATTCACATAGGAGAAATAAAAAATTTAAGGGAAACTAATTGGAAATAAATTTTCTCAATAAATGATGAAAAATAGTATTTTTTCCACTGAATTGAAAAATTCCATGGTGTTAAAAAGCTCCTAAAAATAATTGAAGTAATCCAAGAATCTTTGGGGGTGATTTATCCCATCTAATTCTTGAATTGCATTGAAAAAATAGTATCTTTACTATAGGTTTCGTTCGAAATGATTATTTTCTTTTATGTGAACCTCATATTTGAGGTAACATATGCAACCTGGCGAAAGTTTCGGATAGGAATTCATTCCTAACCAATCCGAAGTTAAAACTTCATCCGACTCAATCCGATTTAATCCGAACTTACAATCCGAACCAAATTTGCAATCCGAATGAATCGGAACTCGGATTTACCTAAACCGATTTTCAATCCGAATAAATCCAATTCAATCTGAACTCGGATTCATTCGGATTTAAAATCGGTTTAGGTCAATCCGAGTGCGGATTCATTTGGATTGAAAATTTGGTTCGGATTGGAACTTCGGATTCAACCAGATTGAGTCGGATTAATTTTTATCCGATTTGGATCGAACGAAATGTAGAACTTTTTTGGGGTTGGTTCGGATACAGATTCCGGAATAATTCGGAATGAATTTCTATCCGTTACTTACGCCAGAGAATTTAAGTTTATTGAAAAATTTACAAACTATATGTTCTTCACTATGTGATCCTACGTTTAAAGTATTCTTAAAAATGCAATTTAAGTTTATTGAAATATTTAAAATCTATACGTTCTTCACTATGTGTGTCTACGTGTAAAGTATTATTAAAAATGCAATTTAAGTTTATTGAAAAATTTACAAACTATACGTTCTTCATTATGTGTTCCTACGTTTAAAGTATTATTAAAAATGCAATTTAAGTTTATTGAAAAATGTACAAACTATACGTTCTTCACTATGTGTCACTACGTTTGAAGTATTATTAAAAATGCAATTTAAGTTTATTGCAAAATGTACAAAATATACGTTCTTCACCATATGTTCTTAGATTTTTAAAAAGTTTTAAAGATCAGACTAATCTATGAGCCTGTTTTTAAATTTAAGACAAACTTTTTTCACACATTAGAAAGTTTATGCAATATTTTCCATTATAATTATCTGTGTCTCACCAAAATAGCTATCACATACCTGCTGCATAAGACCGCATGATTCCATTGTTTAAAGAATTGAGATCTTAGATGTTGATAGTATGTAGATTTCCTTTATCCACAGTATGTGTGGTAGGTTTTCTCAACCGATTGAAAAATTACCATCTTCGATGATAATACAGAATCCTACTTGAAAAATTGTTGCTTAAAATTTCAAAAATGTACAAAGATACTATCTTCAGTTCTAATGAAGATTTTAAAGCGATTCAAACTCCAAACTGTAATGGATAGGCTCTGTAACTGCTGATGCCTTTCTTTGACCCCTGCTTCCGAACTCTTGCTCAGGCATTGACGCTTCTTCTGACCAGCAGCAAAAAAAGGCGCTCCCGCTGGTTACTAACACTTACTTTCCAACAAAAAAAATGTCCGAAAATATCGCGATTTTCACCAAAAATAAAGCTATCACATCCTTCCGGGAGATTGTAAATAATTACAGAGCGTCTCTGTTACCATTTGAAGTTTGAATCGCTTTAATATCTTCATTAAAACTGAAGATAGTATAGTTGCACATTTTTGTAATTTTAAGCAACCATTTTTATTATTTCTTAAATTTGTCAACTGACAGCAAGTAGACACGGATTGATCCAAGCGACAAAGCTGGTAGGTGCAGCGCGCAGAATGTGTTGCGGGAGACAGCCGGGCCGACGGGACACGCCAAATGACATATTTTAGATGACTCGCCACTCTCTGCGCTGCGGCTATTTGCCAGGGACCTGATCCTGAAACTGATAAAAGATAAAAAAGTACACTGAAGAAAAGGCTCACAACAATCGAGGTGTTAATGAGTGGGACCTGAGCCTGGAAGAAGTAGATACTTTTATTTGATTACTCTACGCTCGTGGAGCATATGGTGCTCGGGGTATTTCATACAAAGACTTATACAGCAATACTTGGGGACCGACTTTCGTTCAAAGCACCATGTCAAGGAACAGATTTGTAGAAAAATGCAGTAATCTTAGGTTTCATTCCATGACATCAAGGAGAAAACGCACGGAAAGTGATCAATTCTGCCTTGCTTCATAAATATGGAATCCATTTACTGACAATTGCATTGCCTGGTACAAGCCAGGTAAGAACACGACTGTCGACGAGCAGTTATATCCTTGCAAGTTCAGGTGCCTATTCATACAGTATATGCCGAGTACGCAATGGTACCGAAACGTACGTAAAGGATGGAGAATGGAGTTTTTTAATAAATAAATTCTGAGTTGAAAAAATGTTTTTGCTTAATTTTTATTTAATTTTATGTGCACCGTAAAACATAAAAAATGTACAATTTAAAATTCATAAACATCGTCGGTCAAAGAAAAGGATTGATTTGTTACTTATCAAATCATTTTACAATAAAACTACAAGTTTGGAATAAAATACTGGCTTTTGTGAGATGCTGACAAGCGTTACTTCATGAATGGTTTCCCTTACCTTGGCGAGGATGAAACTCGTGATCCGAGCAACGGTCTTGGTCAACATTTCGTTATGCAGTTGGCAACATCCAACTGACAAAATCGCGACATCACGACTGACAACTTTTTTACTTTCGTGAAACTGGCGGATGAGCTAACATAAAATAGAACAGGTTTAGTTGGCACTGTTCGAAGATCACTCAAAGATGTTCCTCCTGCGGCGCGAAATAGGGACGACGCGTTGTATGCAACACACTTGTAGAAGTCGGGCGACAATCTGCTCACAGAATACCAAGGGAAAAAGAATGTCCTTATTCTGAGTAACATGCATGTTGAATGTCAGATCAATGAGAAAGATGAGAAGAAACTTGCAAAATCTGTCAAGTTTTACAATAAAACTAAGGGTGGAGTCGATGTAATTGACCAAATGACTAGACTCTACAGTGTCCGAGCTCGTACCCGACGATGGCCTGTGCATGTCTTTTACAACATTCTTGACATTGCCATGATCAATGCTCACACAATTTTTAGTTACTTACTTCTAAGATGATTTCACGACGAGACTTTATCCTCAAAGTAGCAGATACGGCGCTGGTCAACCTGGAAATAAAAAGCGTTGTCAAATTCAGGTTTCCTGCAAAGAACATAAGGGGAATAAAACATCAAGCGTATGTTTCAAGTGCAACAAGTATGTGGTGCAAAAGTTGCCAAGCCAAAACTCTTGTCGAATGTCTGAACTGTGAGACCATCCCAGATTAGACAATTCTGTCAACTCCTTTGCTCC
This sequence comes from Andricus quercustozae, assembly GCA_932072015.1. Lineage (NCBI taxonomy): Eukaryota > Metazoa > Arthropoda > Insecta > Hymenoptera > Cynipidae > Andricus > Andricus quercustozae. The sequence continues at coordinate 9,460 of CAKNWU010080772.1, read as the reverse complement.
TAAATATTTTCAAGAAAACATGCAAAGCATTTTAGACGCATGCTGCATTATAGAATCTTTGAGAGATACTCTGTACTTACCTTATTTGTCTGTAAAAAAAAAAATACTATTAGTACTCATGTAAACAGTATGTTTTGACTCAGTTTTAATATTTTTACAACGAAAAACCGCCTTACTTTGTTTTACTTACTTGTTTTAATGATTGATTTTTGATGACAGACTGAGGAATTTCTGTAAAGATGGCTACACCCAAAACACCACCCAAATACCAATAAAGCGGTGGTTTCCTACTGTGGGTCATAAATGACCCACGTGGTATTTCAAGGGGTACGGCGAACTCCGGTCGACGGCTAAACTTCTACTGGATTATTATGCATACGTTTCTTTCAATTCTACACAATTCTGTAAAGGCCTTTGAATTAATTTGAAATCTTTTGATTTTTTTAACACTTTTTTGATTCTCTTAAAATCTGTAGAATTCAGATTGAATTATTGTAAATTTCTTCAAGTTTTTTGAATTCTGCAGAATTCTCTGGATTGCTTAGAATTTATTTCTAATCTTTTAAATTATTTTAAAGATTTTTTAATTCTCTTGAAAAAATTAGACTATAATTTGATTCATTTATCATTTTATGAAAGTGGATAGATGAAAGTGGGCATCAATCTCGCCCCGCATTTCACTATGCGTGGATGAACCTTCCAGTTTCCCAACAGACAAATGATAAGTCTATGGAAGGTTGAATCGAAAGCTTCGCAGTAGTCATTCCAGGTCATAGATAGGTAGCGCTGGTAGAATGCTGCGTCTTTGCAAACACATCTATTGATGAACAGGTTCTCCCGATATACTGCCACACCTTTCTTTGAGCAGCGTGGTTCGTACATCTCGCGCCACACATGTCCGATTATCCGAAATATCCTGTATTTTAGGATAGCTGTAAAGATCTTATACAGCGTGTTCAAACAAGTTATTGGCCTGTAATTCTCTGGGTTGGACAAGTCGCCTTTCTTCGGTAGGAGTATAGTGCGTCCTAACACGAGCCACTGCCGAATGGCCGTCTCCGACATTAAATATGAGGTAAATATGCGGGATAGATGTTGGTGCATAGAAGTAAACTTCTACCATCAGAAGTTCTTGATACCATCTGGTCCTGCAGCGGAAAAGTTCTTCTTGCCCCTAAGTGCTTTTTCCAACTCTTTTCCTCCTTGCGTCAGATAACAGCCGTATTTTGTCAACAATGTGCTGCTTGATTCTCAGCAGCTTTGACTTGTTCAGCCTGTGATTTTAGATCCTCACTTCTTGGGCGAACTTTCGAACTCTTTCCATGAACGGTCTACCAGATTTTATGTAGTCAATCACACACTGAACATGGCACGCATTCTGTCTTGCCCATCGAATCTTCTACTTTAGTTGTTGCAAGCGTTGTTTGCTCTTTCGATCTACCATCGATTTTAGCCTTAGATTTGAATCAACCAAAGCTTTCGCTACACCATAGACTGAACAAGTGATGGTCCAGAGGTCGGGCTTCTCCGAGATATCCTCACGAAGGGAGGCATCAATTTAAGCTAGATCTAGGGGCTTAGGAGGAACCAGGATGGTAATGTTCTTCCTTGTCCAGAAGCCGCGATCATCTCTCAGAAGATGCCCGCTTTCCGCAATTGGTCTTAATGTCGCTTCCTTCTTTTCATCTGCGGCTTGTCAAAGCAGAAACCTAAAATTTATGAAGAACTGATATTTGCATTAGGTATTTTCACTGACTACTCGTTTAAAAAAATGTTGCTTTCTTTTCCCAGCAGAAAGTGTGAGCAAGTGTAACAAAAACCACAATTTATTTATATTTTTCGTAATTTTAAGAATAAAAATATTTACCAAGTTAATATAGTGAATGGTATACTTGTGCAGAGCACATAAAAAGCGACATTAATTTAAGATAACAATAACACCACCGTGTTATTGGTATTTGCGTGGTGTTTTGGGTGTAGCCATCTTTACAGTAAGTTCAGGATGAGTTTAAATTGTACCCAAAGGACATGGATCAAAATTTTAAACAAAGGACGTGGGTCAAAAATGACGCACGTGGTACTGCTAGTATTAAAGAAGAAAATTTAAGATTAGTATTGCCTACATTATTTATTTACATATTTTTTATTCTGGAAATAACGAAACATATGAATATATTGTGGATGTTGTTGCACTTGTTGAGCGGAAAAAAAACCTAATTTGTTTGAAACGAGTAGTAAATGTAAATGCCTAAAAGGGAAAAGAAATATATAGAAAACAAATATTTGAAATTATTTATGGAAATTAATATTTTTCAGTCGTCCAGAATGAAACCGAATGGAGCTGCTACTAGCTAAAAATGCAGTGTTTTACTCTTCCAGGAAGTTAAATATAAGTTATACAACAGAGTAGCCTGTGAAAGGTGCATAATTTGTTCATACTCTAAACATTCGCGTTTTCTATCTTTAATGTAATCTATCAGGCTATTTCAGAATCACTAACTTATCAGAAAACAATGACTTATCGTCTCCCAGTGGGCATAAAATTTAGCGACGTCTTTACGACATCGTTACAAAACCTTTACAACTTTACGACATCCTATGTTCATTTCGTTAAGGTATCTTCACGATATCTTAAAGACGTCGTACAATCTGACCTTATATGGGTGATACTCCACATACAGGGCACTTTTGTGTCTCGGCCTCTAGTAACTCAGCTCAGTAGTGTTTCTTTATAAAATTTGGCTGACTTCTTCATTTTAGCACAATACAATACTTCCGTAAGAAAAAACAAGGTGACATCATCGTATGTCATACTCGAAAAATGCTCTTTTGGGATGTATCCACGTACGCGGCGCCAAGTTTAGAGATGTGTGTTTAATACATAGTAAATTATTTTTGAACTTATAGTTGATAGTTTGAAAGTTTGACTCAAAAACTATAAAATTCAAAGGAAATATTTAAATTTATCTGATATATTAGTAGAGAAAATGTAAATATACACGTGTCTCCCTAAATGTTTTCGATGGTTACGGTAAACGAATCTCCCATACCTTTCATAAACTTTAAATCATTTTTTAAGTCTTATCTTCTCACAATATCTAGAACAAAAGCGACACTACTCATTCGTCAAAACTTCATAACAAAAAATTAAGATCTTTTTTTGCAAAGTGACAAAATGTAACCGAAAATGTGGCGTATTTTCATTAGTATCGGATACCGTAACTGATAAGAACTTTCATATTTCATAATAAATATCAATGAAAAGATTACAATTCCGTGTAGCACATAATAAAGGAGTTTTTGTCAGAAGGATTCATTGATTAATTTTGTTTTCAAAGCGTAAAAAGTAATTTTGTATGGTTTTCGGATACCGTAACATCGGATACCATAACCTGCTTTTCACTGTCAGGGACGAAACGGAGCTTATCGAAGCACTTTTCCAAATAATTTTATTAAAAATTCACGTAAATCGAGAATTAAAGTTTTTATACTTACAAGTACTGCACACAAAAAATAAAACAATTACGGTTACGTTTATTATGTTAATATTTTACAGTATTGTTTTACTTTACATACAATCAGAGAAAATCAGCCGGAAAATCAAAATTTGAAAACTTTGTTATGTGCTACAGGTCCTTCAAATGGAAATTGAGCGTGAATATTTAAAGGGCCTCTTTCTTTAAGGCCAATGGAACCTAACCATTATGAAGAAAAAAAATTTTAACATTTTTCCAGAAAAAGTTGCCCTTGCCAAAAATTCCCTGTGTGTGGAGAATCACCCATATATTTGTTCTTTTCGTTGTTTCGACTTTCTTCATATAGACTTTGCTCATTTTATTAAATTTTATATAATTATTTTGTTTAGATCTTGAGAATGGCTGTGTTGTTTTTTTTATAAGACTGTAAAGACCAAAAATTTGTTTATTTGGATTTTGCTAAAGTTTATGTGGAACTTTGAAAAGTAAACCAAGAGGCCGAAAAAGGTAAGCCAAACGTTTTTTTTTAAATTTCTCATTATGAAAAAATAAATGCAAACATAAGCCTACTTAAAATCTGCTTTAATTTTCAGATTTAAGAACACTATTCATGTTTTTCTAATAATAATAGTCACAGCGTCATTAATCTAATTCTTGCACATAGCATAGGTTCAAATTACGCGTAGACTTTTCACTTATTGACTTAAAATTATTTAATATCTTTTATTAGTACAACAGCATTACACTATCTTTATTTCACATTTGTTACTCTTTAAAGGTTTTTAAGTTCTGCATAACCCCTGCCAAATATCTCCGTCGATTTTTTAGTATAATTTTTCTTTTGGCAAAATGACAATAGCCCGTAACCAAAAACATAATATTTACTCTTTCCGAGAATAAATCGAACAACCGATGTAATATCACATTTTATTTTAAAAAAAGTATAATGATGATTTTCATAAAGACACTGGCAATGCACTGAGCATAGCCAGTTTTTGCGATAGCAGATGATACGCAATTATTTTCGACCAAGTAGTAATTGTAAAATAACCTAATAAGAATATAAAACCCATGGAGTGATATATGAATGATATAATTTTATATCTTTCAAAAAAGAAGCGCGTGCTAAGAAGTACATATTATACTTTAATTTCCCAGGCAGGTTATGACCTGGAATATTTAACCTTCCTTTATTTAATAATTGGTTTTACCTCTTTCTCTCTCATCTTCCAGCATTCTTCATCCATTCCTCCTCCAGAGCATTTTCATTCAGAATCCATTTAATTCTCTAATCTATACTCCCCCATCCCCTTTCGTCATTTGTACACCTCTCTAACACGTGCAAACATGTTTCCTGCTCATACCTACATACTCTACACACATTCTCTTCTTCATTCATACCAGTTTATACCAGCTGTTGTACTTTGAATCTGCGATTTTTTGCCATCTTTACTCCCCTTGCCTTGCCTTCATCTCTTCCGCTATTTCCTCCCACTCTCTACCCCTCACTTGCATACCACATTCAAGCTCATTTCATATCTCTCATCCTCACATTTTGAACGCCCCACGTTACCCCTCCTCTCTTTATCCATAATGTCCCGGGCATACGTTCTTTTTACTTGCCTGACCACCATTTTTTCTCGTCCTATTTCTTTCCTCAGCATATAACCTGGGTCGCTTTAACTCACTGCCATAATCCCTCTTAAATACCTCTCATGCAAACCTTCTACTCTCTTATCTTCTTTCCATCCCTAAAATTCTACTCCATAGCTTAACACATCAAACATCCACACTCTTATCTTCCAGTCGTCCTTGAACCATCATTTTCCTATACCCCATACTTGCCCCACTACTTTACTCGCGCATTATAATCTCTTTCTCACCTGGAGCTCGCTTCCTCCTCTCGTTACGAACTAAAATCCTAGGTAGCAAAATTCATACACCAACTCCACCACCACACTATTTATCTTCCATTCATCCCCTAAACAACCCCTTTTATTTCTGAAACACATAATCTTGGTCTTGTTTACATTCACTGTTTAACCCTTTTCCCTCACACTATTTTCGAACACTCTCATCGACAGATTCATACGTCTTTCATCATCCGCTACTAGCACTACATCATCTGCATATGCTAATGAATACACTTTGCCTGTGCCTAATGTTGTCCTCCCTTTCCTCTCCAACTTCTCTAAATCTGCCAGAAGAATACTAAATATAAGTGGGCTCAATGGACACCCTTGCCTGAGCCCCCTTCCTGTCCAGAATTTCTCTCCTTTCTTTTCTTCTATCTTTTCCCTTATCTTAGTATGTATCCACAAATATTTCTTTTATACTCTCTATTAAACCTTCATCTACTCCCTTCTCTTTCAGGGCTGCCCATAACACGATCCTGCTAACTGAGTCAAATGCTGATTGATTAGATAGTTGAGCAAGTAGATGTTATTTGTGGTTCCCATCCCTTTTCTAAAACCCGTTTGGTTGAGTGGTATACTTCCCTTTTCTACCACTTGTCTTTCCAACCTCCTTCTAAGCACTTCCGCATAATTTTATATCCTACCTACATGAGTGTGATTCCTCTATATTACTCCATCCTTTTGCCCGCTTCTTTCTTAATCAACGGTACTACCAGCCCTGTCTTCCGTTCCGCCGGCCACCCTTCTCCTTTCCATACCGTATTCCAAATCCTCCACAACTCTTCTCTCACCCCTAATCCTCCATATTTCAGTGCTTCATTTTCCAAGCCTTCTATCCTTTTTGCCTTCTTTTCTTTCAACCTTGCAGTCGCCTCATTCACCTTTTCCCTACTAATCTCATTTTCACTGTCCTCGTCCTCATCCACCACTTTTCTTCCTTCTCCTTTTAACCTATTTTCCACACCTCCTAACATCACCTCTTTCACCTCTACCTCTACCTCTTTCGTGCTCTCTCTTTCTCTTTTTGAGTTCTCCTACTTTCCATTTCGCCTTTCCTCCATTTTCTTACACTCTTCCTCATCCTATCTTTACTTTCCCCGCATTCATTGTAGCATCAACCTCCCCTAAACCCCTATTTTTCTTCTCTCGGCCTCACCTCGTTCCTTACTTTATCAATCACTCCTTTGAGTTTTTCTAGAAGCGTGTTTACTCCTTCCCCTTCCAAACTTTCTATCTCCTCGTTTCCTATTTATTCTCTAAATTCTTTTAACTTATCCTCCTCCAGCTGCCCATTTTCCATTTCTTTTCCCTCTTTCCTTCCCTTTTTCCCCTATCACGATCTCGTGATCACCGGAAACTTTTCTGAACCTATCACGTTGCCCAATGGATTTTAACCGTCAGTTTCCTTATTCTTTTTTCTGCCAGAATGGAATCTATTACGGTGTCCCCCATACACAAAGAAGAAGCAAGCGAGGGAAAGGGAGAATATCAAGTGGCAATATAAAGCAATTTCAGTATAAACGATTGTAAGAATAATAAGCGGGGAATGGCATTGGTGACCTAAACATGTGATTTTTGTGACTACGAAGCATGGCAAAAAGTGCCGAAGTAAAGCTATTACTCAAAACGTGCAAAGGTAGTATATGTGAAAGTCTAATGAGTACGTGCAAGAAGAAATAAAATTGTATTCACTATTTAAATTGTAAATAATATATATAAGACCAACCGCGGAAATCTGGCACCTTCTGATCTAGCTTAAATTGACGTCTCCCTTCGTGAGGATATCTCGGAGAAGGCTGGACCCCTGGACCTTCAATTGTTCAGTCTATGGTACAACGAAAGCTTTGGCTGATTCAAATCTAAGGCTAAAATCGACGGTCGATCGAAAGAGCAAACAACGCTTGCAACACCTGAAGCAGAAGATTCGATGGGCAAGACATAATGCGTGCCGTGTTCAGTGTGTGATTGACTACATAACGTCTGGTAGACCCTACATGCAAAGTGCTCGAAAGTTCGCCCAAGAAGTGACGATCTTGAATCACACACTAAAAAAGTCAAAGCTGCTGATAACCAAGCAGCATATTGTTGACAAAATACAGCTGTTATCTGACACAAGGAGGAGAATACAGAAGAGGGAGAGATGGATCAGGGAGAATCAAAAGTTTCTCGCTGACCCATCTCGCCTGTTTAGTGATCACCCTGTTTCTGTCAAAAATCCACCCAAGCCCAACGATGTAGACACTTTTTGGAGAAAGGTATACAAGATCCCGAAAACACTAAAGTTGAAAGAAGATACTGGCAATATCATCCGCTTCAAGGAATTTTGCGACAATCTCATAAAATTTGAAGAGGAATGAGCATCAATCACTGCCGAAGAAGTGAAAAAAGAAGTTTACTTCTACACACCAACATTTGACCCGCATATTCACCTCATATTTAAAGTCGAAGACGCCCATTCCGCAGGGGCTGGTGTTAGGACGCACTATAATCTTACCGAAAAAAGGCAACTTGTCCAACCCAGAGAATTACAGGCCAATAACTTGTTTGAAAACACTGTATAAGATCTTTACAGCTGTCCCAAACAACAGGATTGTTCGGCGAATTGAGCCTGTGTGGCGTGAGATTTACGAACAACGTGGCTCGAAAAAATGTGTAGCAGGCTGTCGAGAGAACCTGCTAATTGACAGGTGTGTCTGTAAAGACGCTGCAGCCCATCAACGCGTCCTGTCAATGGCCTGGATTGACACATAGTGCATCCACACATAGTGAGATGCATAGAGAGATTGATGCCTCTTTGGATCAAGCATCTTCTTCAACAGATTTGGTCTTCCAATCTGTAGGCGTTGAACAAGGTATCTGCGACTAACATGCTTGCCGTCTCAGTTCTACTCTACTCGTTTGGGGTGGTTTAATGGATGAACAACGAACTTAAGGCCCTTGATGTCACCACACGTAAGATCATGCATATGCATAAAAGCTTGCATATCAATTCGTCAGTTCCGCGATTATAAATTTCACGCCGTCAAGGCGGACTTCTGAATCTCCAGTGTCTTCAGAACTAAATTGTTTTAAGTACAGCTTATATCGTAGCCAATGGCAGAGGTCCTCTCCTGAAAATGGTCAGGAACCACGAGATGATAGGTGAAGGAGCGTTCCTTTACAAAGCTGCGGAGCAAGCGGCTGAGATCCTTGGCTTGAATTTTAACATCAGAAGTGAGGAAAGTGCATTACTCCATCTAGATGCTTCACTTCTGAAAGCCGAAGTGAAGAAAGCAGAAATTTAAAAATTGCATCAAGAGCTAATCGACAAGAAAATGCACTGAAATTTTCACAGAAATGTAGAAAAACAGTCCTTGTCGAAGGAGCAAACTTTTGCATTCCTTAGATGATCAGGGCTTAATTCAGGTATACCGTGAACGCATTTTATGTCAAGAAGTTCCTAGCGATACGTGCAGAGCGTGTCATGCACACGCTGAATACCTGGAACATATACTATCGGGGTGTCCTACCTACGTAGGAACGACGTACATCTACAGACATAATACGGCTCTAAGAGTGCTTTATTACCATATTTGTTGCTCTCACGGTGTTGCCCGCGACCCAGCCCTGCCGAACGCTACAAGGGGGATAGAGGCAATTGTCCAAAACGAGAAGTGCCAAATTTTCTGGAACTACGATTTTCGGACAGCAGTTTCCGTTGCAAACTCTAGGCCTGACATTGTTCTGCAAGACTTCGAGAAACGAACTATATTCGTGATTGAATTCTCGGCCCCGTCCGAATACAACATCACTGCCAAGGAGAAAGAAAAGGAGGAGAGGTATCAAGACCTTAAAATGGAGCTGCAAAAACTGTGCCCAAAATATTCGGTACAAATAATTGTCCTTGTGATAAGGTGCTCTCGGAGGTCTGAAACTATTACTGGTTCGTAACCTTAAAGCCATACCCGCGTGCCAAAAATATGCCAAGGCACTTGCAAAATAGATGCAGAAAGCTATCATCCTTGGGACAGTTGCTCCCAGTGAGAGCCTGCGGTGGTTGTTTAACCTTATTTTTTAATTATATATATA